>PVHY01002339.1:0-129419 GCA_004024945.1 Uropsilus gracilis | reverse complement strand
CTTTTTTTTTTTTTTTTTTTTTTTTTTTTTTTAATAATATGCATTTTCATTGAATAAGTTTTGTTTACATTTGCCTTTTGGGTGTTCCTTCCCCCTACCCTACCCCATCCCCCTGTTCTCTCCATCTCTTCTTTCACTGCCTTTTATTGTTTAATTTTTAGTCCCAACTCTATTAATTCTTAATGCTTCTCTTTTGAAATCTTGTAGGGGATTGAAATAGAATGGTTGAGAAGGTGGGGAAGATAGACTGACTTTCTTCATTACAGTTTATTGTTTCTATGGTGAACTATAAGTTACTGAAGTTATAACATCAACTTGCAGTACAGTGGTTTGAATTGTAAAAATATTTAGTTTTTGAACACTCAACATTTATGTGGACGGTTTCTACCCCTCTCTCTTTGTGGACTATTAATAGTAAGAAAAGGTTAGCCTTGGACTATCCAATGCTGAAACATTCTTAAAGTGGAAGGGAGAGGTAGTAGTGATGTGAATATTTACAGAGATATACATGCATTAAGCAAAATACAGAGAAACTCAGAAGTTTTTAAGTTGGTGTTAATTGAAGTATAAATATAAATGCTCACAACACACGGTTGTTCATTTGGACTTTGAAAAATCATTTATGACAATTGTTCAATTTCTTTCATTCTTTTTTCTTTTAATGTTCTTTACTTGTGAACTTCTGTACCTTTTCTGTACCTTTTCTGATAGTTTTACTGTCTATTAAGTTTTGGGACTGTAGTACAGTGACTAGAACACTTCAGGTAAAATATATTTAGTCAGTAAAGTCTTAGGCTCTGAGTTACTCTTTCTTTGTATTTGTGAGCAATTTTATCATGCTTTTACTTAACCAGTAAGTATTTATTTTTGTAATGGATGTAAGTGGGATATACTTTGTACTTTGTATTTCTACACTTTATTTTATAAATGTTTAGGCAAAGATACTTTACATATATAGAACATAGAACTATGTATGGATCACTAAGGAGGGGGCATTTTGTCCCCTTACCCGTCAATGTATTAAGATGATTTTATTCTGAATTTCTAAGAGGAAGTTTTTCTTCCTTATTGTAAAATCCAGCAGATTTCCCGAGTGTCCTTGAATGATTTATTCATGGCCTACTTGTGTAGTAGCAAAAGAAAAGAATTATACATTACATTTTTTTATCTTGTGCAAGAGAGCAATTTTTAAAATATATATTTGGTAAGACCTTTAATACAATTTTTAATGAGTTGTCTGTCTTTGTAATTCACAGTCATTACAAAGAGTACGGTCTCCTTCATTATCATGGCTCAGAGCAGTGAATTTTTTTACCTCCTAACTGAGGGATGTGTTGTTTGCAGTACTTTTGGTTTTGGTTTTTAAGCTAAATATTCTCCTTCTGTTTAAGAAAATCTAAGCTACCACCACATTTAATATAGCATTCAAATTGTGCCTTCATGAGTGTAATATATTTATTAATATTATTCCAATATTAAAACATTAAATATTAGCAATACTCAGGGGAATTGTTGGTCTATGATATTAAAAAGTTTTCTTCCTTTTCTATCTATTCCTTTTTTTAACTGTATTATTACCTTCTCCATCTTGCTAGTTCAAATAATTGAATACCACAGAATTGAGAAATGATCTCATGCAATTATTTGCTATCTTTCTCCTTTTTATATTGTAAATTCTGTGAGGACACAGAATTGTGTCTATTTTAAGTACCTCATGTTGTGGAATTATAGTGTTTGTTTTTTAGTCATTAGTTTATTTCACTTAGCATTTTACTGTTCACCTCTATGTGCCTAATAGGAATTCAGTAATATAGTTGAATGAACCAATGAATAATAAAGAAAATGAGTGTATTTAAAAAATTGTCTTTGTTGAAAATGTTTCCTATCTACATTCATATTTGCATTGTAAATATGATGGGGAGAAATAAAAATAAAATATTTTTAATAAGAAGTCTGTAAAATTACTACCTATTTTGTAATAGTTAAAGAAAGAGTATCACAATAGTCAATTTAAAGTCACTTTCCAAATGAAACTTTTGATTATTTTGGATTAATAGCTTGAACTGCATTTGCCCATGTGACCTTGATTATTCAACTAATTTATGGCCAAACTAAATTAAAATAGTTTGAGAGCATAATATGGAAATACTCATATTTCTATAGTGAGTATCAGTTTTAAGGGTTTTAATTGAAACATGATGTAGGCCCGTGTAGATAATAGCATTTTTATTATTTATTTCAAATAGTAACTTGAGAATTTTAAGGATTGAAAAGTATTTCCAAGCATAACAGAAAATGATGTGCTCTTAGTTTAAGAAATTAGTATTTAAACAAAATAGACCCCACTGATTAGAAACACAAGGACCAAAATAAGAGTACATAGCTCCTCACAACTGTGCTAGTATAGACTGCTCATTTAGTTTTTGGATAGCAGGTATATAGAGATACTTCAGAGATAGAGGAAAAAAGAAAAGAACTCATTACTACCTACTGTGCACCTTGTATAAGTTACAAAATCATCACAAATCTGAAACCTGTCTCTCTATGTATTATGAACTTAATTTAACCACTTGTTTAAATGACTTGATTCTTGCCTATACGGCAATATATTTGGAGAATAAAATTCTACTCAATGTTTTGTAATGTTTTCAGCTCTATCTATCTAGCTGAAGTACCTATGTTACTGTTTGCTTAGCTTTTGTCTCTTTGTGACTTTAAAGGTATATTTTCATTCTCTTTTTTTCTTGAGGCATCCACAAGGACAAAGATAAACCTCCCAGCTTCTCCGTTGTTCTTGAGACTTTGAGGCGTACCTTGACAGATTACCAGAACAAGCTGGAAGATACATCTAATGAGGTAACACTTGCACTGTTTGGCTCCACACATATAGCCTTCGGCCAGCAGCAGTATGTATCTCTTGCTTGTTACAAAGGTCAAAAAGATTGTGAGTGTTGAATTGACAGCTTCACAGATATAAAAAATAATAAATTGTCTGTCACTGTTCTTTCTTTAAGTGTGGCCTAAAGTTGTGTCTCACTTAGGTTTTTGTAACTCTTCAGTTATCTGCAATTTTCAGTTATAAAGACTGTCACTTTTTGGCCTTTATTATTTATCTCTGCTGTACAAGTCATATAGTTAATGTGTTATATTTAAATATTAATGCATTTTTATTTGAAAATTTATATATCTGCAATGAAAATTTAGGTTTTTATTTTTAGTGTTTTTTAGTGTAGAATAAATTCTACAAATTGTGAAAGTTTTAATAAAAAAAGAGAAGTTAGTTTTCATTCTCTAAAGAAATGTGTCATTTGAAGTTTTTCAAAACAAGTATCTGACATAACTGAGAAGTTTTTAGTTTTCTATTGAGAAAGCTCATTTGCATTGGTAAGTGAATGAGTTGATAATTTTCTTGGGTATTAGAATATTTTATGAATTTGTGTTTTAAAATTTGAAGACTTTAGTTATATCTTAAGTTAGAGAATATGCAATAATTACATTAAATACAATGAGTTACCAAAAATAGATTGTTTGAGTCAAAAATAGGCAATGTAGCATTGGATTTAGTGTTTCCCCTGTTTCTCTGTTTCTTTCATGTAATAGAAGTCTTGAAACCATTCTTTCACATTTCAAAAGCAATCATATTTCATATTATTTTGCCTTCATTTACTAAGGTGAACAAAGAAGGACAAGTGGGTCTTATTAATACCCTCTATCTTGTTCAAAGGGGCTAAAAGAGAGTGTCTATTGAAATAATCAAATTTCAATAAAGAATATATATTGCTAAGTTTTTCCCAGTGAGACAGACAACCTATATTGTTAGTAGTTTATGAAACTCTTCTGAGGCCTAGGACTGGAAGCTGCAGGGTAACTAGGAACATATTACCCACAGCGAATTGTTATTTGGGAGGATGAATGTCACATGATCTTCAGCACAGTTGAAAAGTCGACTCAGCAGGCTTTGGCTTAGTAATGTGCTTTGTTGTGAACCAGTGCCAGAGACAGCAGTGGGGAGACCAAGGGGGTGGCTGTAAAGAAAGCAGAAAGAGCAGTCTGACAGAAAGAAGAATGAACTGTCAAAGAAAATAAATCACAAGCAGAGCAGGACCAACTGATGACCTGCCACAAGCCTTCCCAGTAGGACTGCATGTGACCGACCCTGAAGTTGTCATATGGAGTGAGAGACCAGTGAATACCCTCATGATGTATAGAAGGAACAGTCTTCTGCTCTGTCCTTTTTTCTTTCCTTATAGATGCCACTGCTTCTGGCATTTTGGTCCAGTAGGATTTTAAGAATAAAGTTATATTTGTTTATAGTAAGAATGAAATGCTTTATCTAGACAAGTAGAAATATACTAACATCACTGACGTTTTAAGCTTGAATGCTTCCTTTTCTTTTTAGCAATGTGAGTTTTTGACAGAAATTACAGTTAACCAAAAGAAATACTTTTTTAAGATTCTTAATATTGAAAGATTTAAAACAAGTAAGTGCAATAAAAGTATTTAAAGATTAACTTCTGAGTTATCTATCCTTGAAAAATATTTAAAAATTTATTTACATTTTCCTTTGTCAGCTAAACAACATGACTGATGCTAAGGAAAAGACATCTAAAGAACTTGATTCTACCAAACAGAAGATAGAATTGCAAACTAAAAATATAAAGGTATTATGATTTAGAATAACTTTTCTTTTGTATTAAGAGACACATTTTAGGTAGAGATAGCAGAAAATGTATCTTCCTATTTTTTTAAAGGAATGATTAGGTGCAGTTTTAATTTTTTCTGTTGACCAAGGTAACAAGAATTTTTTTCATTAAAAATGATTAGAAATTGTTTTGGTAAAAGAAAAAATCATTTCCACATTTAAATATAATACCATTGAGCCAAAAAATTAGTTCAGATGTAATGGCCATCCTTAGACACATATTGAATGTATTTTGTATAAACATACCAGTATCTGGAGTTAGTTTTCCTCATTTTAAGTTGGAGCTGCTGTTTTAGTATATCTTGCCTACTAAAGAATGGGTTGAGACTATACCTGGTAAAGGTCCAGAACAATAGTTTACTTTACCTTTTTGCTCTGTTTTTATGTATTATAATTTTGCAAACTTATACAGAGGCAATTATCAGAGTTACCTCAGTATTGTTGCAATTTTTCTGCATTGGTCCATGTTGAGTTTGTCATAGGCACACTTTATAGGTTCTTGTTAAGGTGAAGGAATAAATATTTCAGCAGAATTTTATACTGCATATTTGAAATTTGATTTAGTATATGGGATGCCATTGGGAAGTAAATGTTTTTAGGTTAAATGTAAGAAATTTATTTGTTTAATGTTATTTAATATTTTTGAATTACCAAGTTATTTTTTAATAGTGGGTTGAAAGACAAATTTCCTTTTTAAAAAGCTTTTTTTGGAAAAATCTACCTTTTTAAAGTTTTATGGTTAAATGTTAAGATATAATATATTTTCTAACTTTTGAGCTAAAATATTATACTTAAAAATACATTGAATAAAATACCTTAATGTTTAGCTTTATAATCAAATGCTTCCCTGTATGATTCTTTTATGTTAAAGTTTGAAAGTTATATATCATTATATATTTTATATTGTGTCCCCCACCCTTTGATTAACTGGCCTTGATACAAGCTCTATTTTGTGTCTCTGACAGGACCTTCAGGATAAACTGACTGAAGTCAATAAAGAGTTAAGTCATTTGCGCACTAAATGTGCAGACAGAGAGGCTCTAATCAGCACTTTAAAAGTGGAACTACAAAATGTGTTGCACTGTTGGGAGAAAGAAAAGTCCCGAGCAGCCCAATCTGAAAGTGAGCTACAGAAGCTTTCCCAGGCTTTCCATAAGGATATAGAGGTATTACCTGAAACAAAATGCCTGTCAGGAAGGGCCTTTTGCTAATCTCAGTTTTAGAAATTTATATACATCAAGTGGTTGCTTTAAACTCTGATTTGATTTAATTAAAAATTGTTCTGAGTGAGTTGAATATTTCAAAATATTCATGCCAGCTGCAGAATCGTTTTGCTCCATTCCTTTAGTGTCATCATATTTTGTGAGAAAAGTACAATTTTACCTTTTTATCAGTGATACAATTAATTTTTTTTATTTAGACCAACATTCTCGAACATTTATGCTCAATACTTGTTTCAAGGTTTGCTTGTTTGCCAAAGATAAAAGTATTTTTCAAATCCCATAGTTTAGTAACTTAGAGTGAAAGTTTTTTTTTTTTTTTTTTTGTAGTTAATAAGAGCTGAATTTGGAATCTTGTAACTTGTATTTACAACTATGATATGAACAACCCACACTGTTTAGCCTTAGTTTCCTTATTTGCAAAATGGGAATATGTCTGCTTTAATTGATAGTCTTCTCATAATTACAGAATATTACTCAAAATATAAAAAATTCAAGTCCCATAAAATTAAAAAAAATGTATTTGGATAACTTATGGAATTATTTATCCATTTTTATTTATTAGTGACTTTTAAAGTATGATGAGACATTTATATTCTGAATGAACCTGTGTGAATAGAACTGTTAATCTCATATTTTCCTTTACTCATGGAACAAGAGGTATAACAAGAGGTAGTCTAGCTAGTGTGGAACTGGTTTATCTGAGTCGTCCTGCATGTTGAGTTCATTACTCCAACAAATATGAACACGAGTGCCAAGAAAGTAAAGAGGAAACATTCTTTCCACTCTTCTTACAGTCTGGGATTTAAATTGTGTCCACATGAAGGGACTGGAATTGTTCTACACATCAGATAATGATTAAAAGTAAGGGAAACTAGAAGCCTGACTATATTGTAAAGTCAGCATGTCTACAGCGTTGTGGTTGAGTTCAACATGTGTGAATTGATTTTGGATCTTGAGATTGTCTTTTCAAGCCAAATGGGTGATTGTCATGCATGGTTTATTACAGCCCAAGCAAAAAGGACATAATGGCGACACTATGAATTATCCTCGAGGATGAACTCCATCAGTTGGCAAAATGTGGAAGGGGAAGATTTTAGTGCCTGAATATTATATTTGGTTAGTTAGATTTAATACGATTTTTAAACAACTCAGTTAAAATGCAAGACTTCTTTAATTGGCTAAAATGGGAAAAAAGGTGTACCTCAGTTTTGAAGATTCTTTCTTATATCTTAACTCAAACTTGTGGTTGTAACTGTGTATTTAAATATTTTTGTTTTATTCGGAAAAGATAAAGTGGTATGTAGGGTTGAAGAAGGTAACATACAGATTTTGATATAGAAAAACTTTCCTAGCAGTTCTAATTAAAAAAGCTTCATGCATGCTACGTTCAGTTTTTGTTCTTTAGAAGAATAGAATTTCTATTTTTTCCTTTTAAAAGTTTTCCTGCAGATCTAATAGAAATGATATGATAGCTTGTAGGAACCTGTTTTACCTGTATAAAAGACATTCATTTTGCAGCTTCACAATTATCTTGCTTTCAGTTCTATTCTTTGGAATTTTGTAGATGAACCACCTTATAAAGAGGGCCTTTTGGCATTTTAGTAAGTAAACTCTTCTTGAGTGTTCAAGATGGGATCAAATTTTTAATGAATTTTACAGCATGATGTTTCTAGATCATGTTACAATGAATAGTTTAGTCATTTAGTTATCTCAATATAATTTTAAGTACTTTTCACATTTCTAATAGTATACTTTTGAAAATATATCTTGGGTAACTATATCCGCTTTTCTTTTGCCTGTGACTTTGTAATATTTAAACATCCACAAATGCCCACTGTGCCAAATACCATATAAACTTATAAATGAGAAAACAAATGAGCCCATCTTCCATATCTCTCTCATATCCACTGCCTGCTTCGCCTGAGGGGTTTGGAATAGATTTCCTGTAATGGTAAGTATACTGGAATCTCTGGAGAATGGAGAGCTGAGTAATTGTGTACATGTAAAGTATAGTTATAGGTAGGAATTTTTCTTCAATGGAGTTGAATAGCACTCTTCTCTATATTTTTTTTGACTTAAATAACATGCCTTGGCAAACATAAAATAGGAAATTATAGAGTCACCACACTGCGTATCAGCTAGAAGCACTTCGAAATAACTATTCTAAATACCTTGTGTTCCCACTGACAAAGATAAGGTGTGAACAAGCACTTATCCGGATCACATCTCAGTAGTAGCAGAGCTGGGCTCAGAACTCTGATTTCTAACTTATAATTTTCAGATTTGGTTTTGAATACCAAGTGTAAGCAATTCCTAGTTTCTCTCTGACGCTTAGTTTTGAATGTATAACTAAATAGTCATCACAGTGACAGTATTCTGAAACTTGAATATTTTAGCTCCTTTCCAGGTTTTGCAATAAATTCTTCACCATGTATTTTATGTGTTTTACTTCTTACAGTGTTTATATACCGTAATTAATTTCTCCTTTTTTCCCACAGGAGAAGCTAACCTTCCTACATACCTTGTATCAGCACTTGATAGCAGGCTGTGTGCTCATAAAACAACCAGAAGGCATGCTGGATAAATTCTCTTGGTCTGAGCTTTGTGCAGTCTTGCAGGAGAATGTTGATGCCCTGATCGCAGACCTCAACAGGGCTAATGAGAAGGTAACTGTCCTCAGGCACCAGATACCTCTATTAAATTCAGTGACATTTGTCCACATCACAGTATCATTAAAAGGGACTGACATTCATCTTATTTCAAAAAGAATTTGGATGTTAATAATTCAATACCATTAATTATGGCTTGTCTACAACTCAGTTTGATGCCATTGCTGTGGGCATGTAAATGTGACTGAAGTCTGTATGAAGTCTCTAAGCTCCACTTTCTGTGCAGGACATGCTAATACTACTAGCCAGTATTAGCCACAGGGACCTAATTAAAAGAAAATAAATTAATCTTACTGATGAAGCAATTCAAAGAACTTAGCCATTTACATTAATAAACCAACTCTTTATGTTAGCATAAAATAGAAACAAGATACAGTTATTCAAAAACATGATCTTAAAATCCTTTGCTTAGGAAATAATGAGGTGTTACTTTAAAAGCATTTAAAATTTTAAAATTATGTCTATGGCTTATTTTTTGAGATGTAACAAACTGTATCACAAATCCTGTTCAGTGCTTTGTAATGTGAGAAATACATATTGTAGAAGTAAACAGTAGACTTTTATAGTTACTTCACTATTCATAAACCTAGGAATTTAATCTTTTAAAGAAATATAAAAAACTTTTCTTGGTTATAAAATATTAAAGTGGTTTAGAAAAACAATATAGGCCACCACTTAAGATATTGATTCTTATCCTGGGTCGGTTGATTTGATCAGAACTTTTGTTTATGTGGTCTAGTTTCCTGATTGTAAGCACAACAATGACATTTGCTCTTAAGGGGAAAGAATAGAAAAACTGTTCCATAAGTGTTGTTGTTGTTGTTTAAGTATGATGAAATAATGAAAAAATATCATGGCCCAATTTTAGGGTGAAATTTCTTACTGTTGAGCATTTTACCTTTGTGTCCTATTGGCAAATACTACCATATATACTGAGAAATAGGTGTGAAGAAATGAGGGAATAAACTAGAAGCATAGATGCAGCTTATGCTTGTAATTGTGTGTATGATGAGTTTATAAGTTACTTATAATTAAAGTAATTGTATGTTTTAGCCCCCTGTAATAGTAGAATGTCTAAAAAAAATTTTAATAGCATTAAACATCTTACTTCATGCATGTTAGTGAGAATTTTCTTAAATTTTGGATGTTTCTGTAGGAGGAGGTGATGAAATAGTTTGTGTGCATATGTCTTCTGTATCATTGCCCCATGTAGATAAGTCACCTGGAGTATATCTGTAAAAACAAATCTGATACAATGAGAGAGCTTCAGCAGACTCAGGAAGACACCTTTAACAAAGTAGCAGAGCAGATTAAAGCCCAAGAGAGTTGCTGGCACAAACAAAAGAAGGAACTGGAATTGCAGTACTCTGAACTTCTCCTGGAGGTGCAGAAAAGGGCACAGGTATGCTCTCTCTACAAAGAGGTTTAAAAAGCTAATGTTTAATCTTTAAAGATGTGACGTTTTCTTTCATTGTCAATACCAAATCAGTTTAAAACTTACTGAGAACCATGTAGAACTCTCCAGGCATACACCTGTATGATCACACAAACACATAAGAACACATTCATGGATGTGCCTTTATATTAAGGGTTATCTTTTGCTTAAGTTTGGAAGTAGAAGAATATCTGGTTAAAACATACCAGAATTTATTAGTCAACTAAATACTAAAATTCTATTTCCTTATTTCTTTTTAAAATAACAGGTAAATATAACCTATTTAGTGTAGGTATCCTTTTATCCAGTTTATTACATTTGTGGCATTTTCTATGTGAATCATTAATTCATTTCAGGTTGAAATTTGTTATAACTTCAAACATTGTATGGGAACCAGAGTTATTGATGTAAACCCTGTAGCAAAATAATTGACTCTGACATGTAATATGTCTTTTATGTTGTATTTGATTGAGAGCAGAAGCTAAAGACAGTTAACATAACCATATTTTTTCCTGCACAAATTATTGTCAATATAATTTAAATTGTTAACCATCAGTTCTACCTAATAAGGAATGACATAGTAATAGTGTGTACTTTTTAATATTGAATTTAATAATGGGATACTTGTTTTGAAGATAGGCTACTTAAAAACCATAAAGATTATATATTCTCCCCATGCTTCATTGAACATTTAGCCTCTTTATTTGGTTCATTCATGCTTATATGGACAAGAAGTCATATATATTTTTGTTTGCCAATAAAGTCTCAGATTGCTTAAAATAAAACCATTCTATTTTCCCCAAATATAAGGATCCTTTATGACCTTATGCCATTCTTTATGAATTTGAATGCTTTAATGTATTCTGTAAAAGTAGCTGTTTGTTTGATGTAAGGTTTTCCTGTGATATGATCTATATTTTCTACTACTGAAGCATGAGACCTAAATAATTAATTTTTAGAGGTAATGCTGTACAGTGTATATTGTCATACTTATACAGTTTGATGTTCTGATCAGTGTTAGCTCCCATATAGCCATCATCCTCCTTTAGACTTAAAACATTTTGATTAGCCCAGAAAATTCTTTCGTGCCCTCCTAGAGTCAGTTTCCATTCCTCTCAGGCAAACATTATTATTATGCCTATCATTATAAGTTAATTTTCACTGTTCTTGAATTGTCTTTCACTGCAATCATTCAGTTTTTAGTTTTTGCTGCTCATGTTGTTATGTATATCATAGTGTGTAGTATTGCATTTTATAGTGATACTCTGGCATCACTGATAAATTATGAATTTAGATATATTTGAGTTAACTTTTTTTTTTAATAAGTAAAACTACTATGAACATTGTCATATGAGTGTTTTGTCGATATATGTTTTCATTTCTCCTGGTTAGGAATGAATTGCCAGATCTTAGGATAATGTAGGAATTCCCCTTTTTCTACATCATCTACAACATTTAGTATCATCAGTCTTTAATCTTTAGTCATTCTAGCTGTTTTAAAATGATATTTCATTATAGCTTTAATTCACATTTTCTTGGTCGTTAATGATGTTGATAGCTCTTCTTGTTTTTAATTGGTCATTCATATGTCTTATTGGGAATTGTGCCTTCAAGTGTTTATCCATTTAAAAAATTGGATGTTTGTGTTTTATTGATTTCTATGATTTATTTGTATACTGTTCCATTTATGTGTTTCCCACCAAATATTATATTGATTTATTTTTCATACCTTTTTAGTAACTATTAAATCAGATAGAATGATTCTCCCAGCTTTCTTCATTTTCTATCTGTGTTTTGATCTCACTTCTTTATTCTTAACCAGCATGAAGCTGTAGCAGTTCATATCTGAAGTAAGGGACTACATCATTACAAATGCTATCATTTTGGATCTCTCACTGAAATCTCTAAGAGTCTTTTCTTGAAGACTGTTTTGAGTCATAGGTTTGCAAACTTAAAGTGTCATCATCATCATTCCTAAGAAATTTAATACTAAATATTGGCATGTTTTCTTACATATTTTAATTCTCATGAAAATATGCGAATGAACAGCAGCAATTCATTTGTGTTTTAAATTTGGTAAGCTTTGGTTTTAATGCACACTACAGCATGTAGACAATTTTTTTTAAATTTTTGTTAGAGTTTTATATCTTTGCTTTTTTACCAAAACTGTGTGAAAAAAATTTTCACTTCATATTATTTAATGCATTTTTAAAAATTAGGTTGATAAGGGCACAAATGTTTTGATAGTATTGTAGACTTGTGGGTTGTAGATGTTTAGTGTCAGATGAACACAACCCAAAATATAGCCCACCTACTAGAAAACAAATGGCTAATCTGTAAAGCCCTGTGTATATAATATTTGTTTGTTCTGCAGAATTGCCTTGTAAAAAGCAGGTAGTTAAATAAAAGTTTTGGGATTTATTTAGTTGCTTTTATCTGAAGAAAACATAGTATAGTTAGTTGAGACTTTTGAATGTAAGTTTTAAAAAAAATAGTGGAAATTCTGTTTGATAAATGAAACTTGTGCAATAGGAAGCTTGATTTTAGCATCATAGCACATTTTTAGTGTTAGGTAAAATGTGCTAGCCACATGTTTGGGTAATTCTTGAATTTAAATACTTGGGAATCAGCATGTAAATATATTTCAAGCATTTATATTCATTGAAGCAGCTGGGCCTAGTGCCACATTGCACTTAGTTAACTTTGTTTTTTGTAATCTTGTATTTATGTTCTTATTTGTTTTTTTATCTGAAAAAACTGAAATTACTGAAACAAGAACTTCCTTTCTAGAAGCATTTTTTAAAAAATATCTGTTAAGTCTGATTAACTCTTGAAGTAATTTCAATGATTATTGTAAACGCTTGACATACAAGTTATTTGACATACAAGTTAGTTTAGAATGGAGAATAAAAATCAAAGAAAATCAGACTCATCATTCTATATTGCATTTTATTCCTCTTATCTCCTTGTATTGAGAGTGCATTTGGCAAGAAATCTGGATTAGTCATAAAAGTATCATTAGATCTTGAATTTTTTTGATGCTTTTAATTGAATTCTAAAACTTTTCAAAGATCAAGTGCAACTTGTTTATATTATTGGAAAGGATGGGGATACATGCCTGCCTGAAGGATTTACAGGGAATTAGAGGCAATCCTGTGGTTTGTGGCTGAATGGGCATGGACACCTCTAATAAAATGTTGCAACATCCTCTGACTCTTTTGAAATAATTACTTTAGAACTGTTTTTCTTAATAGTATATCAATTCAAGATGCATAGTGCTAGATAATTTTTTCTGTTTTTACATCCTTTTTACTTGAGCCCCAACAACAATCATGGTCATTTATATATCATTTTGATGCATACACATGAAACTGAGATTCAGAAAACTGAAGCCACTTATTTTTATATTGAGAAATTTTAGGAACAGGATTAGAATGGAGATAGCAGATGTTAAATGTTTAGCACCATGTTAGGGATTTAGAGGTTACAAAGCAAATGTTATGTGATAGTCTATAGATTATCAATCTTTCCTTCCAGCCATTTTTGCATCAGACTGAAACAGTTTCTATAAATATTATATGCAATTTTTGCACATAAAGAAATTCTGAGAATAGACCTAATGACAACACCGTTTATTTTTTGTACTCATACTTCCAAGTTATTCTTGTTTAATAGTTAAACAAGTTAATGTATAAAAAAACCAAACAGTGCTATACTGTAAGACAAAGATAGTTTTCCTTTTCTCATTTCTCTCAGATCTTTTTCTTTCTAAGAAACTGAATATTGAGTGTATTATTTTGGGAAATTACTATTGTAGGTAGAAAATATAGACAGCTTTTACATAATGTAGTTAACATTTATAAATTAACTTTGCATATCATACAGCACATATATAACACACCATATTTCATGCTGTAGTGCTTACAAAGAAGTATAATATTTCTTTCCTCAAAAAGTGTAAAGTGTAGCTGGGGAGGAATTATATAAATACATGACATAATATAAGATATATCACTAGTCTATACATAATTGACAAAAGAATGATATAAATGTAAAAGAGGGGCTGGTCAAAGTTTGGGTGGACTTCATAGAAGAATTTGAAGCCAGATGTTGCCAAGATCTGGCAACTCAGAAGAAGGGAACCACCGGCAGGTGGAATAGAGATATATGCTACTTTACAAGTCTGAGGTAATATCTTTAAGAGTCAGCAAATCAAGCATCTTGTTAATATGAGCACATTTATTCTCATTCTAATGTTGTAGAGAACTCTGTCCTATTGAAAGTGGGCAACCAAAGAAAGGCTTTTCAACTTTGGCTTTAACACATACAGGTCTGCTTCTCTCTCCAGAGCAGGCTACCAGCAGTTCCTTTGCAATTACCTTTAACTTTAACTGGATACACCTATCTGCCTGCTTCTCTCTAGAAGCAGGCTACACACTCTTCATTAGCACATACACTGTACCTGCCTACTATTGATATGCAAACATCAGCAACCTGCTTCTCTCTGCTTTTTTTCCCTCTTTCAGACCTAAAAAGAAAAAACTTAAAAACACAATTTAAACTCTTGTGGGTTCTTTCCACCATCCACAGCCTTGTCAACCAAAATACCAAATCAATGCAAAACTATCAGTGCAGACTAATATATTTCTAACAAAGTGATTTTCTAATTATCCTAATAATTACACAAGAAACATGTAAGGAAAACTCCGATTACTTTAACATTGTCCAAAATCTTTCTCAGCATTGTCCAAAGTCCTTTCCCAGATTGTCCAAAAATCCTCAGTCTCTCAGTCCTGATCATCTCACTGATGATCACAATGTCAGCCAGTCAGAGTTCCTCTCCACGTGTTTGAAGACATCTTTCTTTGGGGTGCTTCTTTGGCATGCTCCTCCTTGTCTTCCACGCTGTCTTCTCCTTGTCTCCTTCAGGTAGCAGAAACTTCATGGTACCGGACCCAGCCAAGTTCACTTTCTTTTCAGGCCTAACTTTAGCACGGCCTCTTCCAGACACCAGTCAAATTCAACAAAACAAACTTCAACACGGAGTTCAAATCTGCAAACTCCTTAACCACCTTTAGCCCACATGTGGCTAGCCCAGGCCAGCCAAGGGTTTCAGGTCCCCAGTGGCCTTTGGCCAAGTCCACATGGCCCACATCTTTACAAGATGGCCGATTCCCATCTCTCCTCCATTGAATCTCTCTCTCTATCTGATCTCCATATTGGTATCCAAATCCTCTCTTTGTTTATACACCCTTTATATATGTCCTGATTTCCTGCCTTCCAGGAAACCTGTGTCACCTTTCTCCCTCCTGCATCTCCCTGAAGGGAAATTCCAACTAAGGTCATTCTCACATTTTAGCATCTGTCCTTGAAATCTTCAATCTTAAATAGGAGACAAGGAGGGGGGGGGTAGCAACCCTATCATTATTGAAAAGTGTATAAGGGAGCAGCTAGGATATATGGTAATTTTATATTTAGCTTTTTGAAGAGCTATATAAAAAGACATGTGACTTATGAAAAATAAGGTATTTTGGATGGAACCATTTGATTTTTATATGCCATTACATTCCAGTTTAAAAAGGGGGGGGGAATGGAGGGGAGGGTGGGGGGCGTAAACCCCTGGGATTACAATTTTGTGAAATTTATATATAAATAAAAAAATGATTAAATAAAAAAATTAAAAAAAATTCCAGTTTGAGGATGGGCATGGTGGTGCATGCCTCTAAGTGGCAGCCTAGGAAGCTGCGGCTGGGGTGGGGATTGAGGTTCAAGTCCTCCTGGGGGCATGTAGCAAGATCTAGTTCCAAAAATATATAGCTGGGCGTGGTGGTGTGTGCCTGTAATCCCAGCTACCTGGGAAGCTGTGGCTGGGGATTGCTTGAGTTCGTGGTACCCCGGGCAATGTGAACTTGTGGTTCCACAGGCAAAAATAGTGAGACCTAGTCTCAAAAAAAATAAATAAATTCCAGTTTGATACTTGTCTTTTTTGTCAGAATAATTATAATGAATTCAGGAAGCAAAGGTGATAAAAAAAATTTATTCCCTAGGGGTTTGCCAGAACTGCTTTGAAAAGGTGTATATCTTATTTTGAATAAAAAAAATTTTTTTGGTGTGATAAGGATTATTTAAGGTAGAATAAAAGAATATTTTGTTATTAAACACAATAAGGAGCTAATTATTGCAGTACTAGTAATGCTTTTATCTCATTTAAAGGTGAAATTCCTTATGTTTATCAAAAAATCAGTCGTTAACATCCCTGGATATAAGATTTATTTAAAAGAAAATTTGCTTGTATAGTTGTTTCCAGCTTTACCATCAAATCTTGTTTTTTCAAGAACAAGTCACAGCAAATAATGGAATACCTTTGACAATTCAGGAATAGAAAAAAATAATTTAAATAGGATTCTATATGTTGATAATTTTCAAATTACACTTGGATTTACCAAATCTTTTCCAAAATGGGCTCACTTTTCTTTTAGTTCTTCTGTAATACTTTTAATTTTGACCAATGATTTAATATCTTGAAATATTAAAATAAACATTAGCAATTATATCTCTTCCATAGTTTGTATTCAAAGAAAGTAATTTTGGTGAAAACTCTCTTTTGCTCAACACTGAGAATTGTGCCTATATTAATAGATAGCAGGTCCCTATTTAAATTCATTTTTATTTTCACTGTGTTGTTATGAGTGTCTCCTTTTCTCCTTGATTTTCCACAATTTTCCTTTTTTAAAATATTAACGTTGATTTTGGGGAGAATATATAATTCCTCCTTGTAAGTTTCATTTGTGTCCCCTCCCCACCCCCCCCACTGCTTGCAACTCTTCTCTTGGCAATCTTAATTTTTGATCTTCTTGTCCATTTCCTACTTTTTCAGGATTTTATGACTGCTTTTTTGCCTCCCAAGTAAAGTCTAATTTTCTTAGCTTAGTAGTCTATTATCTACCTACATCTGAAATTTTTATCATTATCGTCTCTTTTTAAAATTTTATTTAATTTTTATTTTTTAAATTCATTTTTTAAAAAAAATTTTTACATGAATAAATGATTGCTAGGATGCCTTCCCTCCCTCCCCAACGGAAGTCCGTCCGTTCACTCCGACTCTTCTCTTGTTTGATGATTTATGTTCAATCCTCAGGTCTCTCTTCCTTTTCTGTGGTTGTGACAGGTGAGGGACTGTGTTCCTGGTACACAGCGTTCTGTGCATGAAGGATTGTAGTCTTAGCTTTGCGTTGGGCAGCCGGTTCGTGCTCATTTGCGGTCTTGTCATTGCTGGCTGCCGGGTATATCCTTTGCCTCTTCACCCCACAGCTCTGCCTTCTGGCTTGAGGGCCTTGCTCCGAGTCGTTTTCTGTAGTGAGGTTTTTTAGAGAGGGCAGGCATCCACCAGTGGCCTTTGTGAATGATCTCCACTCCCTCCCTTTGCAGATTTGTTGTGGAGCCAATTCCCCAAATCTGTGGGCTTCCTCTCCTATGGTGTGGGAGGGGCTCCTTGTTTTCTTGGGTGGCATATCCCAATCGGGTCTTGAAGTCTTGGTTCATCCATTGCTGACGAGTTTGTAGGCACACTTTGGTGTTCATCATGGTTGTTTTTTCAGTCCATTATGTTCTGTGATGTCCTCCTGCATCCTGCCCAGTTGTATTGGCAGAATCCTTATCTGGCCCTTACGCGTTGTGTTGCTGTTTGCAATGTTTGTTTTACTTATTCCTCCTGAGGACTAAGTGGAGTGAGAGTGAACTGGCAAGACACCCCCCCCCCTTTTCCCTGATTCTGTGTGGTGGGTCTTTTCTTGCCTGGGTGCTGGTCCGGTCGGGGTCTCCCGGGTCAACTCTCAAAGCCCTCTTACCCACCAGCTTGCCGGCAAAGGGTGCTCAGTGGGTGCGCAATTGGTGCAGCTGCCAGCCAGAGGCCGGCAGGCAGCTGCGGGTGTGTGCCTAATAGGGCACTCGCAGCTCCCCCATCTTCTCTTTAGGTGTTCTGAATCTGAATCATTTACTTTTCAGTACATTATCCTTTTTTCCAGCTCTTACTTTTTCACAAGCCAGTCTCCTTGTTTTTTCTAGCTACAACTCAAGTGTTAGTTTTCCTTTTTCTTAAAGATTGCATCCCTTAAATGCATAATGTAGTTCTCTCTAAAGTTTCCCTGGTTAGTGCTCTTAGAGTTTCTTGATTTCTTTCACCTGTTCCCAGTGGAACACCACTTCTTTTACTAGTGGTGTTTGTATGGTGCTCCAGGACAGTTCTACTGACAGAATATTATTGCCCCAGCTTTGCTGTTAGTGGAGATATGATTGGGGTGAATCCAAAATCCTTTATTTCTCATGATACCACAAAACTCTGTATCAGACTTTTGAAAAGAGTTGGAGTGAATAAAGAGAATTGAAGTATACTAGAAAATATTTAAGATCATATGTAAAATGTGGTTTTCCCCTGGCTCAAGGGAAAGAACACAGTATGTTGAATCCTTCAGAGAGTGATCTCTATGCTTCATGGTTCTCTTGTATTCAGGACTGTACCTCTTAATTGCTCCTTGTAGTCACTGGCCAGCACTGGAAAACTTCATGCCCTAACCTCAGAATTGGTCGTGGTCCAGGAATGACTTTTCTAAGCAGTATGTTTCTTAAGTTTGAATTCATTTCATTGCCACCTATCATCAGTCGTTGACCATGGTAGACTGTGACACCCAAATCTTGCAGATTAGTCAAGAGTGTGTGTGATTTGCTCCCAGTCTGATCACCTTTGAGGTCTTCCTGCCAATGTAAATTTTAGAAATGTCTTTAATTCTTTCACTTGTTCAGTGGGTTATTCTTGAATCAGGCATATACTCATCATAAACCTCTGCCAGAGATCAATAATAAATTTTAGATAGAGTGTACTCTGAAACAGTAACATGGAGAGAAATATTGCCTTAATGCCCCCAAAGAATTATTGCATAATGAAGACAGCACTTCACTTTATCATATATTTTCAGAGCATTATTTTTCTAACAACCCCTTATTCAAATTGAGCTCCCTTTGTCTACTTTTAAAAAGTAAGTGGTCATGGCCAATTCATAGAAGTTGACTGAATAAAGATACAATTGAAGATGTTAAATCACCTTTGATTGTGAGGATTAGATTACATTATTATAGTGTAGCTATTGGATAGCCTCCACATCAGTAGACCAGGTTTTAATACCTTTGTACAAACCTCATATTAACTTGTGTTTTGTCATATTTCTCCACAAGCCTTCAACATCACTATGCTAATGGATGTTTTTACACTTCTGGCTATCTGGTGTAGCTCTGTCATAGCATAAGACCACAATAATTGATTTATTTGTATGTTTTTAGTACTTGGAATTTAGTGAGTAATGAATGAATGTTTATTGAATGATAAATAAATCACTAAAGAAAATTGGAATGTGCTATCTTTTTAAAAAATAAACTCTACCTCAGCAGTTCTGTAATAATTAGATATAACTTTTTATAGAGAGTTAGTTTATTTTCTAGTGATTAAAATATGGTGCCCATATTTTTTGTTATAAATTAAGTTTTGGATTGAAAGTACCTTGATTAGGAAAAAAGGGATCAGAGACTGCTGAGACCTAGCTTACAGTTTTTCTGTCACCACTAGAGCTAATTTCTTTTTTATATAATGGGAAGTTTTTTTTTTTTTTGGCAACATAATTTCTGTTTAGAAGCAGAAAATAAAAATTATTGAAGGAGAAATCTTTTTAAAAATTGTATATTTATGAATAACTGTACATGATATTAAGTTCTATGTTCTATAAAGTTTCAATTTAAGAGCATTTAAAAATCAATGTGAACATTCAGATTTAAGCTGTTTGGTCATGTCACTCTATCAAATGTATTTTTTGAATATTTTAGTATTTGAATTTTTTGATGTAGAAGTAATTACCAGCAAGTTTATTTTTTTAAGCAGAGGAATTAATAATGCTCATTTGTTTCATGATCACATGTATTACTTCACTTGTCTTATAGAAATTTCAAGAAATTGCTGAAAAAAATATGGAAAAATTGAACCGTATTGAGAAGTCACATGAACAACTATTTCTTGAAAACTCACGCTTCAAAACCATGTTATCACAGACTCAAAGGGAACAAACATCCTTGCTGGCAGCCTGTGCCTTGATGGCTGGTGCCTTATATCCTCTCTATAGCCGATCATGTGCTTTGTCTACACAGAGAGATTTTCTCCAGGAGCAGGTCAACTCCTTTGAGCTATTCAAATTGGAAGTTAGAACTCTAGCCCACACTTTATCCGCTGTAGAGGAAAAAAAGCAAGAGGAAGCCAAGACGAAGAGAAAACCATTTAAAGGATTGATGCGTGTATTTCGGAAAGCTGTTATTGTAATTTTGGCAGCAAATAGACTCAAGATTTTGGGCCAGTCATGTGCTTCTCTTTTTACCTGGATGGAGAGTTTCAAAGAAGGCATAGGTATATTAGTGTGCACAGGAGAGCCCAAAGACAAGCACAAATTTCCAAGTAAGATAATTTGTACTTTTTAAACTACAAATTAAACATAATTGATATAAAATGTAAATGTTTGCCCATTTTACAAAATATTTTTTAAAAATCATGAATTGTGTCAAATCATGTAATAGTTTCATATACTAGGTATGCATATATGGATAAATATATATTTATAAGTTAGGATTTTGGTATTTTGTTATAAACACTGAAATATAAACAAAAGTAACAAATATGTATAGTTTCAATTTCTAATTCTATCACATTTGCATTCTCTTCACAATAAAGAATTTATACAGTGATTTAAAATTAATTCAATCCAGAGACTATGCTCTATTTAAAATTAATTAGCAGTATAATAATTTATTTTCACTTTCTATGAATCAGTGTAAAGTGATCAGAGTGAAAACTTTATTAAAGAACTGAATATGAAATTTCTAGCTAACATTTCTTGAATACTTAATATTCTGAAGAAACTATGAATTCAAATTTTAACTTTAAAAAAGAAGCTATTAACTAATATAAGTATTACTAATTAAGTAAAATTTCCTTCTCTTTGATGTCAGTTTAGAGTTATCTATAAAGTAAGTAAATATAAATAAATAGGTAAAGTCAATCAAATTTAATAGCTTGTTTGTAGACTTTCTATACTAAACAAAGTTCAGCTTATAAATTTTGTTGCTAATTTTTTTTAAATAGCAACACAGTATTATGACTTTTAATTGTGGATATTAATATTCATAGCATTGGATAATGGATAGTTTTCTACTTTGGTAGAACATCAAAAGGAACAGTCACGTTGTTTGCAAGCACTCAGTTGGCTTACCAGTTCTGACCTTCTTGCTGCAATAATCAGTTCTATGACTGAGTTACAGGAAGTCATTATTAAAACAGGTATGATTCTCTCTTTTATGCCCTTGAAATATACATTGAAAAGCAAATGTCCAGAAATGATTGATGGTATAAATTCTAGTAAACATCTAGGAACAAAAATGCATTTGTTTTCATCTTTTTTAAATTCAGGTACAAGGAAACTATTAATCTATATTTAATGATGTAGTGAATTAATATATATTTTGATAAGTAATTTTGTCATTATTTATGGTGAATTGATTGGTGAATATATCCACCTTAACTTTTTACCTTTGTCATCTGTTTTTCCTATGGAAAACAGACCATCAGCCTTTTTGTTAATTCTGGTAATATTCTTAAAATATTTTAGTTTTCTTTTGTTTTTATTTCTGACTGAAAATTTTAGATTTTGTGTAATAACTGAACCAGCAGAAAAATTTCTCATTTCAGATGTATTATTTTTTTCTTACTAATTTTAGAGTTAATATCTAATATTAATAATCTAATAGAGTCCCAACAGATGTGAAACCACCTATATTTAGTGATGTCCAAAGGCCTAAAACTCAGGTTTATTTTTTTATATGACTCAGATTGCATGATATGTTAGAAAGATTCAGTGAAAATTAATTTCTCTACACTAGAAGAATAGCATACAATTACCTACTGGTTAAGCTATGTCATTGGATAATTATGGTATTTTAGAAACATTAAGAGTAACAAGAAAAAGTATAATGGCTTATGAGTACTTCTTGCTTCATGAAGTAATGCATGCATCAATAAAGTGGTAATTTGGGATATAAGTTAATTCTTTAGACAATTCTGCTATGTAAATATGGAGTATTTATTGTGACATCAAATACAAAACCAAGGTGCTTATAGTAGAAAATTTATGATTCAAAGATTGCTTTTAGGTTGGGCTTCTGATGTTTGTAAGCAATATGCATATTTAAAACATCAATATATACTGAATTAGGAGAATGAGATAAAAGTCTAAAATAATATATTTTAAGAATGTTGGTATTATAGCTCTAAAATTTAAATGTTGATATTATAACTTTAAAGCAAAATTTAACATTCATGAATAATAAAAAATATTTTGCATTTAATTTTATAGAGATAATTGGTATCAGTCATTTGCTTTGTAGATATGTGAATAATTAAAAGTAGATTGCCTTTTTTAAGTTAAATCATGTTTACATTATTATTTTATCAAACACATTTATCTCTATCAGTGTACGGTATACACTCTAGGAGATATTGTGATATGTGACTTGATGTGACCCTCTAGAAAATGTGCACATGGTTCAAGAACAAGAAGACCACTCATGGGCCACTTTAGGGATACTTACCTTAAAGATTGAATGATAAGTACAGATCTGAAATGTCAGAATTCATAGAAGGTACAGCTGACTTATGAGTCACTAGTGGAAAGTCTTTAGGGAGAGACTAGTAACTTATTGTGTCTATAATGAGTTAGAGAGAAAAGACCACATTCAGATGAAGAACATAGCTTAACCAGAGATGTAAAAATGGAGATTAAGGAGAATAAAAATCCATGTCTAGCAAGCCTGGTTTAGCTGGTGATTACTAACATATTTACTTTTGTAGACATATTGGGGAATAGTTGGAGAAAAATTGGCTAATTGACATTAGGTCAGATTGTAGATCTATATAAAATTAGGCAGTGATCCCAACCCTAAACACATTTTTTGAAAAGTGGTCCCTTGTATTTTTAAGTTAAAATATTGACACAGTGATTCTTGGGACCCTGACAAAAATATATATAGGCAAACCTAAGAGTGGTATCTTTAAGTGCTTCCCCCAGAATAGAGTTACCTTTGATGTTAGAACTGGTTGTACCAATAATAGCTTAAGGGAATAGTAAGCTCAGGGAACTGTATTTTTAGGGAAGGTTTTAAATGTTGGCTAAAGCACACTACTTAAGGAAGAGAAAGCAGTGTTAGATTGGGAGAAGGAGTGATGTATGAGTCTTGAAATGTATTGCAAGATAATGGTTTGGACAGGTAGATAATTGAATATTGCATAACTAGTTCAAAAATGACTAGCAGGAACCTTCTGTGAAACTAACTGGGTTTACTTTTTTAATTTTAAATTTATTTTTAATTGAGGATATAGCTCAGTTTATAGACAGTTCTTTCAAAAAAGGATATAAGGTTGTTAGTCTCGTCAATATCTTATTTAACATTCCCATTTTATTAATAGCAAAAGGATGTAGTATAAGATTATGTTGTTTTTAGAACTTCTCAGTCTTCCCTTGACTATCATGATCTTGAAGAGTACAAGCCAATTGTGATTTAATTTTGATTTATTTGAAGTTTTCTTGGGATTAGATTGAATGTATATATTTTAGACAAGAAAATCACAAAAGTCATTCTATGCTTTATTTGTCATATATTATTGGTGGTTTAGCTTAAAAACTCATATTTTTGAGATTTTTTTTTCCATTTCTATTACTATTCTTATAGAATATTATTTTTAATGTTTGGGTGACATTTCATCAGTTGAGCACCCTGTAATTTATTTTATAAATAAATGATTACTAAGTAATGTAATTATTAAGTAATAATTTAATAATTAATGGAATCTTGTTAAAATATTTTTATCATTAGCACTGTTTTAGAAATGTTAGCTTACCTTTGATTTGTAATTGTTTTTCACCTCTTGAATTATATAATATAATGAGAAGAAACTTAATTTTTCAGTCAAGTAGGAAATTGAACTGGCAAAATCTTGAGAAAGTTTAGTAAATGACCTGAGCATTCTAAAATGGAAGAAAATAGCTCTTACAATCATATTTTTGCTCTTTGCTATCCCTCCCCCCTTCCTTCATCCCTCTCTTTCACTTTTTTTTTTTAAAAACTTGCAGAAAATTTAAACCATTTGTCAAGTCAGGACTACCTTTTGATGGCATCACTGTCACTTTTTAATCCCAGAAAAACTGGTATATGTGTGTCAATACCAACTAGTAGTTTTTTTATATATTAACTAGAACTATATTCTCATATCATCATTTTTGTAAGATAAAAAAAAAGTAAATTTCCTTTTAAAAGTTAGGTTGAGTAAGTTATGAATTATGCACGTGCTTTTAACTATCCAAGAGAGAAACAATTTGAATCATCTAGGAGAGAAAATTAAATATGTTGATTTCATAGTAGAGTATGAATTAAGAACTTAGACTCGAGATTTCAATCAGGGGAAAAAAGAAGTTGCTTACTATCCCTGACATTCAGAAAATTATTCTCTTTTCAACTTCATTATCTTCATCTGTAACTTTTACCTAAGAAAAGTGCTCAGCTTCTGGGGTTACTAAGAGTAAATGTAACCAGCTTAACCAAGTATCTTGGATAAGTAATTGTTAAAAAAATGTTGTTCTAGTTCATTTTTTGGTGTACATATTAATATTAAGTAATATGCTATTATGATTTTATGGCTTTTTATGAAACTGGAAGTTCAATTATGATAGCTCAAATTCACTGCTAAAAAGTGCTATATTCCAAAACTTTGATGATGTATTTATAGTTAGTGGGCAGAGACCCCAGTTTCCATGTTGCCTCTGTAAATACTGGACAGGTGGCAACCTTCTTGCTTTCATTAAAGTGTTTGCCCACTTGAGATAAATTACCTCTTCCAGGTATCCAAATGGTGTGCCTGCAAGAGATCATTTACCTCAAACAGGGGAGAATGTTATTTTCACTGAAGGGCTGAAATATCAATCATTATGGGAATGGACTAGAAAATCTTTCAAAAAGCTCAGAATTTTGATATGACTGTTTCAGATTAACTTTATCCAGATAGAAACAAATATGCTGATTTTCTTCAAAATATCTCCGAACAAATACAAGGGTAGATTCATATGAATAGAATGTTCATACATTTTGTTACACATTTCCTTTATAATTGAATCTTAATTAGATAGAAGAGATATCACCCAAATATACATGCCCTGTTGTTTTCTGTTCACCACTTTTTTTTTCATTGTATACTTTCAGTTAACTTTCTAGAGGTCTTAGCAAATCTTTCAGGCAAAACTCAGAAATCTAGATTGAGCATCTCTTCAAGAATTCATACTTAGGAAAGTTTCAAGGAATAAGCAAAGACTTTTGTATTAATAACTAATTGTTGGTATCTATTTAAAAGCTTTAAGACTTTATTGAATCCTGACAATAAAAAAAGTCTTGCTCCCTCCCCCAAGCAGGGTTTGTGGAGACTTGGCACCTCCATTAACTGGGAGTGTGTTAGGAATGCATAACCTCAGTTTCCTGTCCAGAGTGAGTCAATCAGAATCTCTATTTTAACAAATTTTCAGGTGATTTATATTAACAGTAGTTTGAGAAGGGGACTAAGCTCTTTGTTATTTACACATCTTCACTCTTGTCTCAAATTGAAACAAGTCCAGTCTGACCTATGTTATTTGTGGTTACTTTAATTCTAACATCTATTTTTTTTAAACTACATTTAACTCATGGATTTTCCTTTATCTTGTAAATTTCTTATTATTCTTGCATTTTCTCCTATTTCAATATTTATTATAAAAATTTCCAAGTATATAGAAAAGTTTAAAGAATTTTACAGTGAACAGATCATTTGTATTTTAAATTGAGATTTATCTATCATAATTTTAAGATTGATTTTGAGTGATAATTTACAACCTTGAAAGTGTTCTCAGCTATAAAATTTTTTGAATTTCACAACTAATTTTGAATGTGTTTGTTAGTGTTATTTGCTAGAGTAATATAAAATATCAAAGTTCTTTTTGAGAAATATAGATGAAGCTTTAAGATTTTTGCAATTTACATATAGTTTCTAAGATATATTTCTAAGAGCCTGAAATCTCTTAGAAAAGTAGGTTAAATATCTAGGTACTGTCTAATAGAACAACATAATAACTATTTTTAAATATTTTTCCTCTAATACTAAAATATGGATTTAGAAATAATTGTATTGTATTGTTATTATTACAAATATTATTAGTATGACAGCTTATAGTATTTATTAATTATTGCTACAATAAGTAAAAGGTGGAAACACATTTGAGGCAGGAATGATGTTGAAAAAAATCAACTGTGATAGCCTATTCACTGGTGCTTAAGTTTGGGTTACAGGACCCAGTTGCCAATAATGTCATTAAAGGAAAACCAAACACTTCCGAGAAATACAGATATCCTTGGTCTATGGTTAGATATGATTTTGTCCTTTAATGTCTAATAAAAAGTGACATCATTTGATAGATGAATAGTAGTTCTTTATTATATCAGATATAGCATTATTTGTTTTTTGGTTTTAAATAAAATGTATTAGGTTAAAATTTACATGCAATAAATGTAACAATTTAAATGTAATTTGAGTTTTAAGAAGTGTATACACTAACAAATGTGAGAAAACATAAAGAAAGTTTCTTTTTCATTTTTTTTAATAAATACTTTATTTATATATGAATTCACATCTCTGTGATCTCCGGGGTTCACCCGGACTCCCTGACTGTTCCCACCCTGTCCCATCTTTTTCATTTGTGCTGCCAGTCACATCTACCTATTCTTAGTCCAAGGTAACTACTGTTTTTCTTGTTATTGTTGCTTTGTGTTCAAGAATTCAGGTACCTACCATGAGTTATCTCTTTAGTATAAACTATCAAAGTGTGGTCCTGAGGTAGGGGGGCACACTTTGAATAACAATTACCCTCCATACACTCCAGCAATTGCAAGATTTTAGAGGTTACCTCCTACCTCATGCCCAAATTTTAACCGTGTACCTAGTTTTCTGTGGGTGTCCAAAAACACTTCAGAATCTGCATGCTGAGAATTTTATTTATCTTCTTTGTCCCCAAACCTCCTTCTAAATTGTCTGTCTCTATACGTTTCCTTTTTATCCACCAAGCTGTACCTAAAATAGAAACCTGAGAGTCTTAATATGTTATTGTTATTTTTATTTTCTATATTCTACATATCTTATTAATCTAATTTTTTGTTCTAATTTTTTTGTCTCATTGCTAGTATCATAGTGCCTTATATTTTGCATGGATTGCATTTATTTATTTGTGTCTGTGTGTCTGTGTGTGTGTTACTTTTTTAACCTGCTGTGGAATCCATGCTTCTAACTCTTAGACAATTATATGCTACTGCCAAGACACTCTTCCCCAGACGATTCTATTTGTCTGTCTCTCATTTACCTTCACTCCCCTTCCTCCACCTTCCGTCCTTACTTCCTTCCCTCCTCCTCTCTTCCTATAAATAGTTTGGAGAAAGGCTAGAGTAGTAACAAAGAAGTAGACTCAGTATTGTAGAGACCAATAACCATTATTATTTTTTTTTTTTTGAGACTAGGTCTCGCTATTTTTGCCCATGGAACCGCAGGCTCACGTTGCCTGGGGTACCATGGCATCAAGCGATCTCCAGCCTCAGCCTCCCAGGTAGCTGGGATAACAGGCGCATGCCACCACGCCTAGCTGTACTTTTTGGAACTAGGTCTCGCTATGGGCCCCAGGCGGGACTCGAACCGTGATCCCTAGCCCCGGCCGCTTCATAGGCTGAAGCTTACAGGCACGAGCCACCATGCCCGACCCAACCAATAACCATTATGAGAATAAATAAATTTAAATCTCTTCCAACATATACTTAATATTTATTTACTTCTTTCAAATTGTTTTGTATGTATTTAAATATGATTGATTCATTCTGTATACCACTTTTCAATGTTATTCCATCCTCCCCCAATTTAAATGGCTATAATAATAGTATCATCTTATGGCTGTTGTATGTGTTGAATGAGTTAATGCATGTAAGAAGTGTTTAGTCTGTCACCTATCTTTGTCCTCAGTAGCAGTAGCAATATTGTTTCCCGTTTCTTCTTAGGTCTCTAGCTATGTAATGAAACCTTTCTTATCTAATGAATTCAAATAGATATGAACTATTAACTATTTGTAATTTCACTTTCCCATTCTCTCATTAGTAAACCTGTAATTTAACGAAACTGAACTGCTTATTTTTCCCCTTATATGAGAAGCTCTATTTATCTCTCCAAATATATGGAAACCTATTTTGTCAGCAAACGTAAATCTTTTACACTGATAGTCATATTAGAAATATTAAATAACATCACAGTTTGTCTTTAAAAGATACTTCATAGAAGATGCAGAGTTTCTTATCAATGTTATATATATTCATTTATAGTAAACACTGAGGGCATAATAGAACCCTGAATAAAGTAACCCATGAATGCAGTTTTTTATTTACCTTCACACAGAGACAAAGACTGAAAGATAAAGACTTATGTTTGAGTAGTATTTTTCTTAGATAAGGAGTCTCTAAATCTGGGGTTCACAGAACCCTTCTCAAAAAGGTTTGTGAAAGAACACGGGGACACAGTTGTGAACTTGGATTAAACTGAATTGTAACATTTTCTTCAAGTATGAATGGTGATAATAAGCCATTATAATTGCAGCATACTGACTTTGATACTAATAGAAATCACTGATATTTTAATATTGTAATATGGCTATTATAGTTACCTCCAAATGTAGTTATGGTTTTATTTACTAATTAGAAATCATGAAATGCATAACATACATGGCATATTATCACAATTTTGTATACACATGAATGTTGGTGTTTTGTAGCTAGCCAAGTGAGCTGTGCTCTTCATGTCTATGAGGCTTTTCAGTATTTTCTACCTAGTGGATAATAAATCTCTTTCATATCAAAAAAGCAGCTCTACAGCATTAATTGCATTTGTTCACATAGTTATCTACAGAATGTATGTACTATCATTTACTCCATGAATTCCCTATTGATGAATTTTTGCATTTTTCCATATTTTTTTCATTTTAAGCAATATTATAATCAAACATTTCATAATGAACATGCTTGTGAATAAAATCATTTTACAGCAATTATTCTCTTGGCTAAATTCTTTAGAAATTAGATTGTGTATATTTCATTGGAAAAAGTTGAAAAAAGTATTACTAATTTGCCTTTCATAAAAATTGTTTTGTATTACACGCTCTTGAACAGTATTGAGAATTTTGGTTTCCTCAGAATGCCTATGGCACACAATTTTTTAAGTATTTTTTCATCTCTATCAATTTGAAAGGCAAGAAACCATATTACTTACCTTGTTTGTATGTTTTGATTGTTACATTTGTTCTGTACATATTCACAGTTTTTTACCAGTTATCTCATTATGTTGTGTTTGGGATGTGTGTTTGTTTCTTATGGAATATAAAAACTCTTTATGCATCAGACATTAACACTTTGCCATATATAATATAAATTACTCTTCAGTTCATGTTCTAATTTTGTTTGTGGTATTTTGTATAGCAAAAATTATGTTTTTCCTTTATTTAGAAAGGTTAAACTTACCCAAGGTTGTATTGCTCATATTTCAGTCTAGTATTTTTAATTTTTACAATAAATCTTGAGTTTATCTGAATTATTTGTTGTACAAATAGTGATTAAGTTTTAGTTATGACCTGATGACCAACTAGTCCGAATACTCTATATTTAGTCATCCATCTTTCCCTACTGAATTAAGATATGGTTTTTATTATATATATTAAACTATTATATGTACTTGGATCTATTTCCTGTCTCTATAGCCTACAACGTTACTCCATCTATTCTATTATCAGAATCTGACTGCTCTTTTCACAAATAAATCTTTGTGCTTTAAAATAGGGTAAGTTTCTTTAATTTTTTAAAAATAGTTTTCTTGGCTCTTTCAGTTTTTATTTTGCTTAACAACTGCTTAGATGCAGACGTCTTTTTGTAATATTGGCTCCTACATTTGAAAACAGATGTCTACACTTAAGTTGCCTAAATTATTAGCAGTTCAGAGATAAACAGTAATTTGCTCAGATGAGTACTTTAAGATTATGATGTGCTGTGGTCACTTGAAAGATATTGTATATAAAGGGGATGATATTGGAAGATGTTCCTGGAAAGTGACCAGTGGTCAGTTGATGTAGGGCCTGTTGACCTGTGTTTAAGAAGTCTGAAATTCATTCCTAGATATAACAAAGCAGGGGTTGTTCCAAGATTCTATTTGTATTTTGAAAGTCACTTTATTTACAATGGACTATAAAGTCACTTTATCTAGACTGAAGAGGGAGAAAGACTTGAGAAAGGTAGGGAGACTTTTCTAATAATGTCAGTAAACTATGACCATGATCATAGAGAAAACGGAAAATATTGAAGAAATATTAAGAACAGGATGTTGGGGAGATGGCAAGGGCAAGAAGGATTTCAGGGGTGACAAAATGTTACCAAATACATATTTGTAAGTGTTGTTTAAGAAATTATGTATTTGTATCCATATTAAATAATTATTCATTATTCCCTTTTTGAGGAAGGAATGTTTTTCAAATTTCTTGTGAGTTTGAGGACTTTAATAAGAAAACATTGCATACTTTTTCCTGCTTACATGATGAGTTTATTTTTAGTAACATTGACCTCAAACATTTTAAAGTACTTTTAATTTTATTACTTAATGCATCATGAGCATTTAATATACATGCTATAAATACAATTTAAGTTTAAATAAAAATAAATGGTAGTAATTACTGCAGTTTAAGTCATAAAATGCTTGTATAACTTTTCAGTTTTCCTTATACCTCTATCATGAGATATGTAGTCCACAACCTTAAAACAACTATTTTGAAGATTTTAGATATGCACCATTGTTTCTTCTATTGGAAAAGGTAATTGCTGAACAAAGGGTACTCTTCTATTTTGAAAGGCACATGCTACCAAATAGGGGCTATATTACTAACAGATATAGTTACCACAAACAATTATTTGTTATATGTAATGAGTTAAACATTTTAAATATGAGGAATTTCAATGACCTTATTTTAAAATTTTTTTGTGTATCATACAAATAATTTTACAACTATGTCACCAGAACATTTTTTTCTTTCTTTGATTTATTTAATTTGTATTCTATTATATTTAATATTATAAGGTACTTCTTATTCATTAAATCATAAATTAGTGCTTATTCTGTAATTCATTGAGAATCAGTAGTCAAAGTATGGTGTTTACCTTGCCCACTTCTTAGAAAATTAGAAGAATGCTTTGTGGAATGGTGAGACTAGTATCAAGTTTTCAACATTAGAGTACTTGGCCAGTGACACATTACTGTGACAGCATAAGAAGTCACTCATTAAAGTTTAATTTCAGTTGATTTTTGCTTTAAAGACTTTTTCTGTGAATTTTTTGTTACTTTCATATTTTTCAAAATATTATAATGTATTCTTTGTCTTATTTATTTAAAAAAGTAACTGACATCCCATAAAAGAATATGAATTACTTTGTTTTTATATCATTGAATGCATTCTTGTATTCAGTTTTGTCACAGTTGATATAGAAGTAGAGAAAATATAATTAATCCAATAAACATATAAGAAGTACCCATATATGCTAGACTGGCACAATGAAGAGAAAAAAAGTTTAGTAAGATGAAAGAGGCACAGTTAAGGAGTTGCAAGTTAATTGGAGAAACACATATATGTTTACAAATATAATGTATATGCCTATATATTACTGCATATTAGGCATTGGAATAATGTATATATTGAATCTAAATTTCATTGTTTGTTCATATATTTGACAGTTTAGTATTTCTTTAATTCATTCTGCATTGTATGTTAATTGTATATGAAGATACATTTTTTAATTTATGATTTATTTAAGAACCCTCTTAACAAAGAAAATGTATATTTTAATTATACTTCTTATATCTTCTGTCCATGGGAGTCTAGAGATTATGTTTATGAGTGTTATAAAATTAGGTTTGTGGTTTAGTCTTAGAATTCAATTTATCAGTAATTGATGGAAGTACATTTTCTGCAAAGAATATTTTTTATCCAGTTGATAATGTTTTATATAAACCTAAGCAATTTGGCTTTCAAATTGTGACTTTCATAAATTTGAAAATTATCTTTTCTTTTATGCATTAAAGATGAAAAGAAATAAAGCCAGGCTCATCTTCTGTGAAAATGGCCTCTATGAGAAAGTTCTTTACGACATAGAAAAGCCAGCATGATTGCTTTGCAGTCACTGTTGAGCTTTAGTGTTGACTCATACATATTCTTGGAATTAAAGAAGGAGGTTTTTCTATTGGGTGATACTGACCAAAACCATCTTTTCTGCTTCTGATGTAGACACAGTACTCAATTCAACAACTGAGGTTCTTGAAATGTAGGATGTTATACTACTGAATTAACATAATCTCTCCATGCTGGTCATTTTATATAGGTAGTATCATAAGACAAATAATGACAGATTAAGACCTGGTAAGCAGAGGGAAAACTAAATTACAAGACTTTTATTAAGGCATAAATAAACCTATTAACCATTATCTGGAATCCCAATTAGTGGAAAGAACACTGACAATTTTATTTATCAACATTAAACAAAGTTATTAATTACAGACCTGATGAATCTAGAGGTAAGCAGGCCATGTTAGATATGCTGGAACCTTAAGTTCATTATATGAGAGGGAGGACTACCAAAATCCTGTGGGGAAAAAAGTAACTGTAGTTGTAAAATTTTAATTGCTTAGGAATAGGCAAATTGTATTTTCTTGTCTAGAATATAAATAGTTTGACATTATGGTAACAAGTTTCAGTAGTTGTGATATTGGTGGAAATGGACCAGAAACCTCCAACCAACAAACCACAGGGAAAGAGTGGCACGTTTAAAATCTGGCTTCTGCTGGCCAGATTCTCACCACCCATGTGTAGTAGTTGCCAGTCAGATGCAATTTAAACAACAGGGTATTATTAATAACAAGGACAATTAACCAGGGAAACAAAAAGTCCTTAATGCCACAAGTGACCAGTTATTTTACCCCAGTCATCATTTTTAGTCCCAAAGGTCCCAAAGACACATCTAAGATGGTGTCCCTTTGCTTCTCCAAATCTGAGGTACTTGGCAAAATTCAGTCTTTCTTTTCCATGTCTTCTCTTTGCTTTCTCTTCAACATTCTGAGCTGCTCAGCTTCTCCAAACATTCTTCAAACTTTTCCAACAAATACTGATGCAAAAATCAGCTTTCCAAATCCCTGACTTTCCCAGGTACCAGCTTTCCATGCCATCTTGCTGCAGCTCCATGCACTTCTTTTTCCAGACCTGTCTTGGGCAACATCTGGCCAAATTCACCAGGCCTTCCCTCAGCAACCACTGTTCACTCCCAGCTTGCCATTCTGGCATCTGACTCTGCACTGGCTACTTCTCTGTGGACCACTACCACCATGGCTTCTTGCCACCATCAGCTCACTCTTCTGGGTTGGGGGGGGGGTGGGTCCTCTTTACTGGTCTGTCATTCTCCTCTCTCTCCAATCTCTATCTTGTTCCTCTTTTTGTGTGCTCTTTCCATGCTTCTTGTTTCTTCTTGGGGTCTTTCTCTCTATACCCTGCCCACTAGGACAGCATGGCGCTCAATACAGTTTTCAACTACATCACTACCAGAGGCCCCAGCTACAAATCCAACCAGTCACCACCCCCTATCAGTTGTAAATAGAAAAGGAATTTAGACTAGATTATAAAGCACAGAAAAGTGGTGATAGATTTTTAGTGTCATGGTGTTTAGCATGAACAACACAGATTTTCTCATATTGCTTCTTAGGTGAGCTGTTTTCTGCTTTTGTTTATTTTTTTGAGTGCATGTGTGGGAGGGCACTATTTGAATGAATTATATAGGTGACTGGGAATTATATAAATGAGAAAGTATTCCCCTTGTATTATGATTGGTAGCATTCTGATATGAACAAGAGACACTGCATTTTCTTGTGTTTTTTTTCTTTTTTCTTTGAAGATCCAAATTCCAGGATTTGTGGACATTTACTCATAGGTGCAGCCAAGAATTCTTTTTCAAAACTGATGGATAAAATTAGTCTGGCAATGGAGAGTATGCCTTTGCATAATAGCAGGAGTATTTCCTATGTGGATAAAGACTCACTTGTTCAGAGGTTGGCTCGCGGACTTCATAAAGTAAACACACTGGCCCTGAAGTATGGCCTACATGGTCATGTGCCAATTTTGGTATGTATGCAACTTCACTCAATAGTGCGCTTTTGGATATGTAAATTTAATTCTGAATCATACTTATTTTGAGTTAAATTAGTTGTTCAGGAATGTGTCCAGGTTTCATGTAGTCTCCTAATGCACTAAGTGAAAGTACTCCAAATAAATGACCAAAATATCAAAATTCAGAAGTTATAGCATGAGTTTTGAGTTTAATGTTTTTGTTAAGTATATGACCACAGAACTATATGAGACAGAAACAAATACCAATTCTATTTCTAGCCATAAAGAATATGTCTTTTAATATTATTCATTTCATATAAGTCAAATTTATGATTACATTTAAAAAAAGTTTTTACTTTCAAGTTTCGGTAATAAGTGATATGACCTGGCTATGCAGGAGGCCTGGTTTACTGTGTAGTCTAAGTGAAGTTGCTTAAATGGTCATTGTTGTTAATCTCTTTTTACTTCTTGTCAAACTGCCCTCATTTAACTCACTGAACAGAAAAGCACAGCATCCTTACAGAAACAAATATTTGGATTCACGCAAAGACTGCATGCAGCAGAAGTGGAGCGTCGCTCGCTGCGTATAGAAGTCACAGAATTTAAGAGAAATGTGAATGAGATGAAAAAGGAGCTTGACAAAGCTCAGGGTCTCCAGATGCAATTAAATGAATTTAAGCAGTCTGTAAGTATATATGATTTAAAAAACTATCGCTTTGGTCATTTCTCGTGTGTGCACACATATGTGTGCACACATATCTACACACATATAGTGTGTATTTTTTTGTTTTTGTTTTTACTTTTATGTTTGTTCTTTTAGATAATTCAAAAGCCTACTAGTGGAATTTCTTTTTCTTCAGAAAACTTGCCTTCTAAAATACCCAAATAGTACTCTACATTTACTTCAGAATCATTAAGAAACTAGATCTAAATGTAATCACCACAAAAAGAAATTGTTATGTGATATTTACTAATCTTGCTGTGGTATGAAATATAGTAATGTGTCAAATAAATACCTACACTTTAAACTCATATAAAGTTTTGTGTCAATTAAAAAAAATATACCAGAAACTTAAAGAAATAGTGATTCTGTGTCAGCAGAACTCATAATCTTATTAAAATGTATTTGATGATGGAAAGTGTAGAAACATATTTAGGTGAGATTAACTGCTAAAGCAGATATACCACCAGATATATAGTAAAATATTTTTTTTCTTATCAGCAAATGTCCAAAGGAACTGAAATCCGGTCAAAAGTGGGCAGAAACCACCAACCAAGAAGCCACAGTAAAAAAACCTTTTAAAATGCTGCTTCTACTGAGTTTCTTACCAGATTCACATCACCCACACATAGCAGTTACCACTCAAATGCAGTTCAACAATGGGGTTTTATTAACAAGGGAAAGTAATCAGGAACTTGGAAAGTCCTTACTGCCAAAGTGGCCATTTATCTACCCCAGTCACCATTTTCAGTCCCAAAGGTTCCAAAGACACATGTTCAAGATGGTGCCCCTTTGTCCCTCCAAACCCGAGGCAGGAACTCTGCAAATTCCAGTCTTTTTCCAGTAGCTTCTCTAAGGTTTTTCAAACTTCTTCCACAATTGCTGATGCAAAAATCAGCTTTCCAAATCCCTGGCCATCTTCAGGCACCAGCTCACTATGCCACCGTGCCATACTCTCCACACTGGTTACTCTTCTGTTGGTCACCGTGGCTCCTTGCCACCTCCAGCTCACTCTTCCAGGGAGCTTACCCTGGCCAGGCCACATGGGTCTGTTCTCTCAGTCTGCCATTCTCATCTCTTTTTCTCTCCCTTTCCTCTCTCCTTCCTTTTATATATGCCCTCTCTTCCTGCTTCTCATTTTCTCTCATGATTTCTCTTGCGAAGGGTCTTTCTCTCAGACTCCGCCCACTAGGGTAATTTGTCACTAATACAATATTTAACTGCGTCACTACCCTGTATCAGAACCACAGTTTTTCCCTTTCTTAGTTTTTTCTCCAGAGGAGGAACTGCTTTAACCTTTTAATCCCCTGATTATAAAAGTAATATAGCTATAAATAAAAATGTAAAAAAGTATGATGAAGAAATGTCAAATCACAGTGATTATCTGTATTCAATCACTGTTACAGTTGGATGAGTTTTGTTTCTGAAATTTTTCTTTGTAACTTATGTATATGAATGCTGTTATGCACAGCTGTAGTTTGGAATAATTTCAAGTGTACAGTTTGTAAAGACATATTTGTGCAATATATGCATTTTCCTATATCACTTATTTCACCTTAGATAAATCAATACTGTTATTTTTATGAGTACAATAAAATGTATTTGACTATTTCTCTTTCCTTAGATCTTTGTTTTCTGTTTTTCTTTGCCATTAAAATTAAATCATAGCCATGTATGCCCTCATGGGCACACACCTGCAGTTGCCAGCTGGCCTCTAGCTGGCAGCTATACCCATTGTGCACCCACCAAGCACCCTCTGCCATCATGCTGGCTGCTCAGAGGGCCTTGCGGGACTGACTTGGGAGACCCAGACCGGACCAGTGAGTGGGCAAGATAAGATCCACTCAGGATCAGGGTAAACGGTACCGGGGGAGGGGTGGGGGATGCGCAGGGAGGTCTTGCCATTTCACTCTCACTCCACTTAGTTCTCAGGAGGAATAAGAAAAACAAACATTGCAAACAGCAACATAGAACACGTGAGGGACCAGATAAGAATCCTGCCAATACAACTGGGCAGGACACAGGAGAAGGATCTTCATAGAACATAATGGACTGGAGAGACAACCATGGTGAAGACCTATCACTGTAGTGTACCTACAAACTCGTCAGGAATGGATGAACTAAGACCCTATTTCAGCATATGCCACCAAGAAAACAAGGAGCCCCTCCCCATACCATGGGAGAGGAGGTCCACAGAGTTGGGGAATTGGCTCCACAACAAATATACAAAGGGAGGGAGTGGAGATCATCCACAAAGACCACTGGTGGATGCCTGCCCTCACTGAGAAACCTCATTACTGAAAACAACTGGGAGCAAGGTCCCCCAAGCCAGAGGCAGAGGATATACAGGGAGAATAGACTGGAATGGGCAGCCAGCAATGAGAAGACATTGTTAAACCTCAAATGAGCACAGACAGGTTGCCCAATGCAAAGCTAAGACTACAATCCTTCATGCACAGAATGCTGTGTACCAGGAACACAGTCCCTCACCTGTCAAATAGACACAACTACAGAAAAGGTAGAGAGTCCATAGGACAACGAGAGAGGAGTCTGAGTGAATGGACGGACCATAGGGGTTGGGGTGGGGGGAAGGAATGCATCCCAGCAACCATTTATCTATGTAAGAATAAAAATGAATAATAAAAATTAAAAAGAATAAGCCAGAAATTTAAATCATAGAGGAATGTTTATATTTTAAAAGGTCATTTCTTTTGGAGTGTGTCTTTGCCTCCTTTTGATTTGCTTTTACTTATATATACTAACTGAATATGATATCTTGAGGTGACCTGCAAAAATGGAAAGAGCCATTGATGCAATTTTGAACTTAACTATAGTTAGACTTAGGTAATAGTAGTTTTCCTAAAAAATGGAAGATTATATATGTTACCTCCTAAAATATGTATGAAAAAATCTAGGTATTCTACAATGTGATTTCCTAATCTATAGTTAAATATTAGTAAATCAAGTTAATGTACAATTTTTAATTATTTTCAAAGTAATTAGGATTCAATTTCTAGATTTTGGAGAGAGAGTTTGAAGGAAAGTTGTTGAAAGATGACAGAATCCTCTTGTAAAGAATTTGGTTTGATGATTGAATTCCAGTGAAAGCTAAAAATATAAAAATTCTAAATGATTAAAATATGTTACTTCCACTGACCTCTAGAAATAAAATTGAGGTAGTAATTGAGATATGTAGAAAATTATATACTTCATTCCTTCAATTATTATTTTGACATGTAATTGTGAGCTATAAAATTACCAAGTGATGATTTTTAACATTTGATGACCATATTGACCATGTTTTAGCACTGACTCTATACACCTTAGGGTGTTGATTCAGTTAGTCTTCTCACACAAGTAATAATTTAATACTATTGTTATACTATTTTGTAAATAATAAATATTGGCAGAACAGCTAACTAATTTGATCAACTCACACAGTTAATAATTGGAAATGACCAGATTTGAATCTGAATAGTCTGGCTCCAAAATGCATATTTTTAGCCACTTCCCTAAAAATGGCTATTATTTATGTTAATAAAGGGTTGTTTTATTTAAAATGCAATAATTAGAAACATGCTATTTTCTTCTAAAGGTTAGGGGTTTACCTGAAACTATGTTCTTTCACTGATTTCAGGCAAAGTATATAGAAGGAAAATAAAATAGCTTGTTCACAGTTGACCTGAATTATAACATAAAAGAAAACATCCTGAGTGCCAAAAATTATTCAGTACTTTCATTGTTTCAGAATATCATGATCATCTAGTGACAGTTGTTCTTTAACAGCTAGCTCCCATAATCTTCTCTTGGCTTAATAGCTCCTTCCAGTTGTTTTCATGTACCATCTTTTTTTCATTCTCTGTTGCTCTACTCATTGGATCCTATCTACTTGTAGAAGAATGAACAGAGTTGAGTCAGACTCTGTAAAAGGGAGGAATTTTTAGGTAAAGGGAAAGTTTTGAGGAAGTGGGGAATACTGCAAAATATCAGGATCTTATTTAAAGAGGTTGAGTGAGTAGCGAAGGATTTTGTGGTCTGATGGTAAGGATTTAAAACAAATACACAATTTAAAACAAAATAACTAGTGAAACAATGAAATATGGAAATATCTATTGGCAAGACGCAGAAAAGTGCTATGGTGTCAGGGAATAGAGGAATTTTAAGAAGTTAAAATGCAAACAGAGTGCTATAAATGTTAAGTGTTGGTGTTTGGAGAGTGGAGGTTTAATTGTAATAGGACAATGTGGAGAGTGAGGCACTTGTTAAGAAGGGATAAAATGAAAACTGTACCCTAAAATCTAAACATTGATGTATTAAGTAACACTTTTACTTGATAATGCTTGTGAAAAGAAGCAGCGTTTCTGGTTGCCTTGTGATTACTCTCATTATTTTGTGTTTATGTAAGTAAGCCATTAGGCATCTAGTTTTATGCTATACTATTGCCTTTTAAAAATGTCATATTGTTAAGGGATGTATTATGTACACCTTAAAAAGGCAGATATAAAAGACTTTAGTTGCTTATTTGATGCTTGATGCCAAAGAAAAATTGAGTACATTTATTATTATAGAGAAAGAGCCACATAATAAATTATCCTCAAATGTAAATCCTGTGGCTTTTTTTTTTTAATATGGTCAGCATGCTTGCTGTTGTTGGCCATGAGGACACTATAGCTGAGACTCTTTATTTTGTTGCACTTGCTTGAAAATCCAAAGATATAAGTTTACATGCAATTATAATAATTTTATACAGTCCAGATACTTAGTCAACAGGCTTTGTATTCTGCTCCTCCCCCAACTTAAAAAAAACCCAATTTTCACTTGTGGTTAATTATATTACTCCACCAGAAGTTCTTTTTAATGATGGGGGAAGTTCTCAATTAACAATATGTATGTATGTACACACATATGTCTGTATGTACACACATATACATACAGACAAACCAGATGTATAGGTTATCTGTATGAAACATGGTTAGGCAAGCAGCCTGATTCATTTTAGTTTTCCACATATGTTGTCAGATTTTCTACTTTATTTGAAACATATCTACTATGTATTTCAAAATCTTGCTCTTTGTTGTACAGACTTCAATTTGTTTAAATATTTTAAACAGTAGATAGTACAAGTATGTCTTGTCCTGGATTCCACATCCCTGAAGGGATGACACCCTTAACTAAAACTGTCACTACTTATTCCAGAACAGAGTGCTCTGCTCTCCAAAGTAGTTGTGATGTAAAAATTATGTTGTATATTATGGTGCAGAGTTTTTATTGGCAGGAGTTTTTACATGAATAGGTTTTCATTCACAAATATCTATTGAGCATGTACTGAGTGCCAGAGGCTCTTCTGCAAGTCCGGTAAGATGAACCACTCAAGTTCTCTACCCAGTAGAATACTTAGTATCTAAGATGTGTGCTTGGTGGCAGGTGCAGATAGGCAATAAAAAACAGTGAACAATATGAGGTGAATTTAGATAATGCTAAGGACTGTAAAGACTATAGAAGAAGGTGTTATGATTGTATGAATGGTCAAAGCTGGGGATGTGTGGTCTGGTAAGATGTTCCAAGTGGAGAACATTTGGCAGGGTGACATGAATGGTATACATGTACTAGTTAAACACTTAAAAGTGCAGAAACTAGCTAAAGACTTTAATGCCCACAAATATTTATAAAAAGTGCTCATGTGTCAAGATTTAAACTGAGCATTTGTAGATTTGTTTGGAATTTGAAATAAACCTAAGATTTTATTTGCCTAAAAATAATAACTTTGTAAGTACAGCTGTTACAGTTAAAAATCAGATTGTTCCTGTCTTATCACTTTAGGAAAAACATTGTATTTTTTTGTCATGTAGCTGACATTTAGAAATGTTTGTAGTATAGTTCTTATGTTAGCAGATATAGTTCTGATTATTAAATGATACAACAATGCAGTTATCTTATAACTGCATTTTCTTTCTTTTCTCAGAAATTGATCACCCATGAGAAGTTTGAAAGTGCATGTGAGGAACTGAATAATGCATTACTTCGGGAACAGCAGGCACAAATGCTGTTGAATGAACAGGCACAACAACTCCAGGAGTTGAATTACAGGCTTGAATTGCATTCTACTGAGGAAGCTGACAAAAACCAAACTCTTGGAGAAGCTGTTAAGGTAGGAAAACATCCCTTGCCTAATGGTTTACTTCCTTCTTGTATGGATCTTTGAGAGAAATACATGCATTTCTTAAATAAAGAATAGATCTCAAGGTATACCCTTTTATCTCTCAGAGTTTATAGTGATGGAATGAAACATGGTCCTGGGGCTGAACTCCAAACATGCATTCATATAAATTGGAAATGTAAAAGTAGGCTTTACTTGTAGTTGAAAACTAAGTGGAGATTTTCTAGTTAACATTTCTTATTTTCCCCCATCTTTTCTTTCTCTTACTTGTTTCTTCCTCTCTTTAATTAAAAAAATTGTTTTATTTATATTCTTTGTATGTTAATTCCACGTATCCTTTGGATTATGAAAGGTTTTGTGTTTTGGTCTCTGATACTTATGTAAATATTCTTTGGTGAAGCAGGGAAAGTTTGGTTAAGAAGAATTGTTCTCCCTGGCAAAGGTAGGTAGAAGGGAAAGAAGGTTGTTATCTAGAAAATTTCATTGATGTATTTAGAATTATGATGTGTTTTGGAAATGCTAGCTTACAAAGTAGAATTCTAGGTTATGATTATAATTGGTGAGTTTTCAGTAGTGAGTTTATACATACTGGGGTGCAACAACAAATCATAGGAAAATTGACATGATATAGCATAGCATCACACTGAGTATAGTACCTAATACAGTAAACAACTCATGCGGTTATATTATTATATAGATGGTACAAATTTATTCTAGTAGCTAGATACAAATACTACTAATAAGATAGTCAAAACTTACTGAGAGCTTCTTGTTGGTCAGGCACGATGCTAAATGCTTTATATGAATACTTTATAATCAATACTATGTTATCATAATTCTTTCACAAACTCTAAGAGATTAATTCCCAGTTTGTAAATGAGAAAATTGAGATAAAATGAGGTTACATACATAATTGCACAGACATTAGAAATTAATAGACCTAGGGAGTGAGATTTTGTCTTCCTGCCTCATTGCCAGGGTATATGTGCTATTGATTGGCAGCATGCATATACTGAGTTCCATACTGCAGTCTCTTCATGAATGATCTTATTTCAATATTAAATTCTTCCTTTAAGTAAGTAGCCATTATCCCATAATTATTTATTGATAAAATTGAGAGAGTTCAGTTGACTTGCTTTTGTCCTATAAATATTGAAACTAGGCTTTAGTTTTTAGAAAAATTAGAAAGTATTGAAATATATAAAAATTATATATAATATATATAAAAGAAGAAATATATATATATTTATATATATATATATATATATATATATAAACTTAAAGAAGAAAGTGTTGATTCCCTTAAGCTAGAAGAAAATGATCCAGGAATACTATTAACATTTTGATGTACATTTTCTTCAATATATGGATGAAGTTGAACTATTTGAAATTGCTGTTTTTGTGAATTAAAGACAGACAAATGCTAGCAATTTCATATAATTTCACATGGTATATATATCATTTTCACACAAATATAATCATACTATTTTGTAACATACTTATATCACTTAGTAATGGTTATGAACACTTACCAACCAATGTGATTCTATGATACCAGTGTTTTTTCTTTTTTTTGCATTAGTGATATATATCTATGTGGAAAAAGTAGGAACATATAATTAAAAATTAATATAGTTCCAAATTATATCACCATGTGTATCTACAGTTAAATTTTTGATTTTGATATATACTATTCAAATTTTTATTTTGGAGCTATAGAAATAAAACAGATATGGCTAATAAAAAGGTAATTTTACACTATATACTTTTTTACTTAAAAAAATCATGTCAAGAACTTCATTTTATGATACTAAATATCGTGGTGTCATTATCTTGTCTGATAAAATTCGTTTGAATGTATATAATTTATTTACACAGTTTCTTATTACTGTGGATTAAGATTCATTCTGGCTTCTTTTTCTTTATCTTTTTTCTCTTTTGGTTTCATGATTAATTCTTTTTTTTCCCATAAAATTTTACTTTATTGTTTAAGTATATAGCTCGTGTTGGTAAAGTTATTGTTCCCTTTAGGCAAGATCCTTCCCCTTCCCCTTTTGTGAGTAATTCTAACATGAGTTACCCTGTAGCGAAATTTTTATACTTGTATCTGTGATTATTTCCTCAGGATAAAATTCTAGTGAAAAAATTTAAGAATCATGTTTTTAGGGCTTTTAAAGTAATTTTTAATTTGTTAAAATACTTTTAAGTTGTAAATATTGTCAGCTGACCAACAACAGAATTTTGCCAGTTGCGTGCTCTCCCAAAATGTATGAGAATGCAAATTTTTGCCCAACAACACTATTATCATTTAAAATATTTTTCCTAATCTAATCAGTGTGTTATTATTTTGTATTTTTTGGTTACTTGTCAAGTTGTACATTTTTATATGTATATTAATCATTGAGAAATGTTTGTATTCTTCATATCCCTTAATAGGTAACATAATTAACCATGCTATGAAAAAGCATGTAACTGTCATATTGGACTCTTATTTCTTTCATAGTTTGTAATTTGTTTAGGTATAGTATCTTCCAGCATATAAAAAGCTGCTCATATTAAATCCTTTAAAATGCCAGTTGCTTAAATATTGTTGTCAGGAGTGGAGAATTCTTTAATTACTATCTCTTAATTAGAACTAGCAGGTGGTAATGTGAAAATACTCTTGTGGGAGACAGCATGGTTCAGTGGAAAAGCACTGGTCTTGGAACAAGTATTGCCCAATTCAAATCCCATTTCTGTCACTTGAGCAAATCACTTAACCTTTCTGAGCCGCAGTTTCCTCTTCTGCAAAAATAGGGGTAATGATAATCAAGTAAGTTATTGAATATTTATGTTAATTGATTAACAGATCAAAAAGCATGTATATACTGGATGAACATTCTTTTGTGTTTTTCAGTAATAGAAAAGTAAATCTGTTTTCAAATGTCCTTTGCATAACCTCTTTTTGAAGAAAAGGCATTACTTCCTGTTCTAAAAAAACAAAGATCATGAACAGAAGATATGGAGAACACATAGAAGTAAAGAATGAAAATAATTACTGTTAACCTTAACCTTTTGAGGTTTTGTTTTTAATCATTTGGTTGTATGTAATAGTTTTTAATAAATCATACTTTTCTCATGATACTAAGAATGACATTCCTTTATAAGGCATAAGAAATAAGAAATTTCCTGTATTACAGCAGTATATTAAAGACTAATGAGGGGAGGGCACAAAAGCTTAAGACTATTCGATTCACAGGTGATAAGGTGATAGGAGAACCGTGGTAGACAATGTTGTAATTGATATGTATGTAGACAATGTTGTAATTGATATGTATATGTATATATATATATATGTGTGTGTGTGTGTGTGTACCATTAGCAAAAAAATTAAAAATAGAATAATGGAAATCTCCACGGACAAAAACATAACAAAAACCAACACTGACAAACCTAGTGAGAGGAAATCAAAGTCAGCACTATGAACAGATCCTCCAGGGTTTACCCTGGAGATTATAAAATAAAAACCAGTGCAGGAAGTAGGAGACTAAATTTAAGTCTCTAGCAGAAGATAGAGGCTTGAATCTGAGAATCCCATGCTGAAAATTGTGTAGTAATTTGAATGGGATAATCACAGGTCAGTACGATCTAGGCTGAAGCTAATGTTGATTTTTCTTTTTTCTGGAAGAAAGCTTGTCAAGTTTAGTTCCTTCTGCAGTTCCCATGGACTCAGATCAACCATGTAGCTGGCATATTGATAGACATTTTGATCTTATATATAAGGACATTATTAAACTCTCTCAGCAATTCTAATACTCTTGTGCTTTCTAGGGTTTATACACAGATTGTTGTATTATTTGTTCTATAGTAACAGTTTTCAAATTCATTTGCAAGTCTTAATCCTTTTTTTTTTCTCCCTGGCTTATTACCCTGGCTAGGATATAATCTTGTTAAGAAATAGAGACTATGGGCATCCTTATCTTGTTACCAATCTAAAATAGAATCTTTTTAACATTTCCCTATTAAGAAGGAAGTTTACTATAAATTTCAGTTAGTAATCCTTATTGGATTGAGGGAGTTATATTCCTAGAATATGCATAATGAAATAAGTCATGAATGGATTTTGAATATCATCAAATACAGTATTAGACCTCTATTAAGACAATCATACACTTTTTCTCTCTTAGCATGCTGATTATATCAGAGATTGACAAACAATGTTGCATAGTCTGCGTTTATATTATCTGCGAGCTAAGGGTGGTATTTACATAATAAGGTATCATAAAAGCAAGGAAAGAAATGAACATGAACGTCATAGAAAGTGCATATGGCACACAAAACTAATGTATTTCCTTTCTAAACTGACCCCTGGTCATCCACTATTTTGATGTTTAGCCAATTTTGCATTTTTGAAATAAACCCAACTTGGTTGTGGTGATTTTTTAAAAGATAGTGCTACATTCAGTTTTTTCATTTTTTCTAAGGATTTTAAGAATATATGTTTCAAAGTGTGATTGACCTGTAACTTACCTCTCTTATACTGTTATATTTTTTTGGTATCAAGATTTTGCTAATGTGAAAGGAATGTATTACTTAAACCACATACAAACTAGATACATTTTAAGTGAATTATGAGGTATATAGGTTGGTTTCAAACAAAAACAGCAAAATGTTCAGATAATGGAAAGAAAATATAATATCCAAAAGTAAATTACGAGTGGACCTAAAGCTAAAATAGCATATTGAGGTGTGCAAAGTCTAACTGGAAGGTACAACTGATAATCACATCAGTAGGGAAATGAGGCTTTAAATCTATGGACTAGAAGAGACCTACCTGTGTTAAGCTAGGAGTTAGGGAGGGCTGACCTACTCTGAAATGGGACCTGGAAAATATAGGGGGGCCTTCAAGATATAAAAGAACTTGATATCTTACTTAGTTGGACAAAAAAGTAGGAAAAAATTCCAGAGATTGAAACCCCAGACTTTTGCCCTGTAAGAGCATAGGGTCTTATGTTGTAGCACTGTTCAGCTGAGTCATTAGTTTCAGAGGCCCAACTTTTGTAGAGCCAATGTGACCTGGTAGAAAGAAAAATGGAAATATGCAGTAGCTCAAAGAAAATAAAAAATACTCCATTGAGAAGTGCAATATTACATACCATGTAAATAAATGAATTGCCCACAAAATGAGATATTTACCCTCAGGTGGTAAGAATGTTCCAAGTGCTTAAATATATTTTAAAGATACTTAAAAAATTTCTATCTTATTTTATGACTAGAAATGATAAGAAATAAATCAATTACCAAAATTTCAAACTAGAATTGGAAGAATTGACAGTTGGAAGAATTGATAATAATATGTGTTGACTTTGACTCCACTTTCAATAATGTATAAGAAAGAGACATTCAGCATAGAGTTGTTTGGATTGAGCATATGATAAAGGTTATAGAAATTTGGGGATTCAGAAGATTATTATTATTATGACTCAATCCCTGTGACAGAATAAATCAGGTTTATAACTCTTTTATTCTAACCTGTTATTTTAGATCAACTTAAGGTAACTTAACTATCATTTACTTCAAGTGCATACAGTATTCCTGCGTGCCTACCTGGGAAGCCAGTAGTGAGGGTGATCTTGATGTAGTGTCATGTATGATGATGAAGTAAAATTATTTAAAGTCTCCAACTTTTTGAGACAGATGTGTTGCTAAGGAAACCATAAGTCTGAATTAACATAGCTACATATTCTTTAAACCTTAAACAAGCCTTAAATGATCTATTTATCATGTTAACTGAATACACAGAATTTTATATTGTAAGTCATTGTTTATTCAATTATTCATCTGTTGATGGGCATTTGGTCTATTTTAAGTTTAGAAATACTATAGACCAGAGAAAGGGGACAGAATTCTTGACAAGGCAGAATTCTTGACAGGGTAATGGTATCTGTTTCTGGTGCATAACTTAAACATAATCCTTTTTTTTTTGTATTGAATTATATCAAATAATAGAATGATGTTTGCATTTGTAAATAAAATGAAATAAGAAGTGGTCGGGATGATTAAATTTTAGAATAGGGACCTGTGATTTGAAGTTTTAATAAATGGAAGACCTTGGGGAAATGCCAAAACCTCCTGTGGTACTCGTTTAGAGAGAAATGATTTTCCTATTGCTACTGAATTTTGTCACTTAAAAAGAAATATTGAAAAGCAGAACCTCTAGAATTGTCCATTGAGTGCCCCCCCCCTTTTTTTTTTTGGTATAGGTAATGTATCAGCCTGTGATGTGGCACATCTTAAAATAATTCTTTTTCCCACAGTGAATTGTTTTCTCTTTGTTTTATCTACTGGTTATATTTAATGATATGTTTCTTTGAGCATAAATTTTATTTATGAATAATCTGTTGAAAATAAAATAGACTATAGTCCCATAGACAATATGCTGGTAATGTAGTAGTATGCTAGACTCCTATGGGAAAAAACAATACAAAACACAAGGCTAGGAAGTGATAGTAAATTATGAACTGCTAGGAAACCATGGAAACATTATAGAAACTTGAATAAAAATGATCTTTTTCTTTTGTTCTCCTAATAATTTTAACATTAACAATGATCAAATCACTTAGGACTAGACTAAATCTGTAATTATAGTTATTTGTATTTCCCTGAGAAAAGCAGGACATCAGATTATTTATTTTCACAAAAAAGTTTTTAGTTTGTGAATCCTCATGAAAAATTTGCATAATTACCAGAACCTGTGACACTTACTCCTTTTTTGCCAGTATTAACATGGTGTTTGCAACCCCCCTGACTTTCCTCATTCTAGTCTTGTGCTTCTTTTGCTGTTTTCTTTGAGGTCTTCCTTCCACACAGGCCTTATCTTCAAAGTCTTTGGGTTCACTTTTCCTTTTCGTGAAACTAGGAGACATAAATCATACCAAAGCTAGATGTCGCCATCACCCAAATGGGTTGAATCCAAATACAAAGATATCATCTAAGATATTTTTATATTTTATCTGTTTGTTCCTGAATTTCTTTTTAGGTTTTGTTGATGACTGTTTTTTGTTTCGACTGGTTTCCTTTTCTGGATAGTACTATATTGTTCATGATGGCACTAGATTTTCAGGCAGCCAGGAAGGAAAAACTACTAAATTTTTACAGCTTTCAGTTATATCTGAAACACGCTAGATGTGTTTATTATTGTAGAAAATTTAAAAACACTTTGTATTTATAGGACATTTAATATAATGGGTTATCGTTCTTGGAAGCTAAAAATAAACCTCTTGGTTTATCTTTCTTAAAAATAAATTCTGGTCTTCTAATTAACTAATATTGTATATTTGAGCCTTTACTGTGTGCAAAGTATGTAATTTGACTTTTTGGAGAACATAATTGATTTTATTAAAAATGTACACCTTAAGGGTCATAGTTTTGGTATGACAATGCTTAAGATCTTCTACAGCTGTATTACAGAATCTTAAATTCTATGCATTATCATAATTTTGTTATTTTGTCCATGAAAAGACATAAACATTGTGGAGAAAGAGTGACTGACTTAGGGGTAAGAAAAGAAAATATTTACTTAGTATCTCCCAAATAGTTTCCTTGTTTAAATCTCATCCAGTTTTTATAGATAGTACACACTTTTATCATCATTTTCTGTCATCTTATTTCTGCTGTCTTGTCTTTTATCCCATCAAACTGTGGCAGCATTACAAGGTACATCAAACATGTACCATTCCTCACCTTTTTGCATTACTTTGGATTTTTTTTGTCTGGCTCACATCTGTTTTAATAGAAAATGAGCTTTGTCCTCTATTATTTTCCATTTTCAAAATTTCATTATATTTAGGTTGTGGATGAGATAGAAGAAACAAGAAGAAAACAGATGTCTTTCAAAAGTAATTTTGGAGTCATTGTAATTATGGCAAAGGGTCACATGTGAATATTTACTATATTTTATATAAAAAATTCTACTAATCAAATTACTTCTCATATTTTGAGTGTATAGAATATAAATGTTTTAATGAAGTCTCTTATTTACATAATATTGAATAAATAGCACGTTTTCTCCAATGAACTTCTAGACAAAGAACCCCCCAAAATCATTTACTTTAAGAAATTTGTACATTTCTTACTTGATAAACCCTGATTATAATAATAATTAACATCTATCATATAACCCATTTTCATAAAGTAGGATTATTAACGTTATTACTTAATTTAAAAGTCTTATCATTTTTCACTTTAATCCCATATATATTTTTTTATCTACTTAATGACTTATACCGTTGAGACTTATAAGATAGTCAATTATATTTCAAGGTCAAAGTGAAAAGAATTAAGAAAGCAACAGCTCTGAGGTCACCTTTTAAAAATAACAGTTTAGAAGAGAAGATTCAAGTTAAATGCTAGAAGATTTATAAAATGTTATCACTATTTTTGTTGGAATAAACATCAAAAATTTGCAATAAGATACCTTTTCTGTTTATATTTATTATTTTATAAGTTCCTGTTTTCCAGTGTAGGTTGCGATATGTGATTTTTTTCCATGTGATTTTACTTCATTTTATTTATTATATTGAGTTCAGATGATACTTAGCAACTAGGTGAGTGGAATTGATATTTATCGAGCAATTATTAAGATTATTTTAAGAACCTTATTTTTAAATGAGCCATATAATATTCCAACTTATAAATGTATTAAAATACGTTTAACTACATCCAATTTTTTTGATATTCAAATTGTATAATCTTTACTATTAAAAATTAGGACAAACATCAATAAGCCTGACTTAATAGCTGATTATATTCTTACTATAGAACTGGAGAAACGTTCATTGAATCTCAAAACAGATATTTTAAAATTTTTTGTGTGTGTGATTAAAGCTGTGGATGTTATTTTTTTTCAGATCTAGTGTATATGCCTGAACAGGTGTAAGAGCGCATGCTTGATTTTATTCTCATCAGCATGGGTATTCACTAGGTTTTGTCATTTAAACATCAGTAATAACAAATCAAAAGCCAAGAATTAAGAAAGCATATTGTTCTGTTGAACTGAGCATAAACAGCATGGTAAATTTTTCCTCAGATATTTTCTGTTCAAAAAATTTTATGTGAAATTAAGTTGCTATTTGTGATGTAGTTTTGAAAGTGAGGAAGAATATTTATGGGGATATACTCTGGTTAGACATATTTTAAGGTATTTAATATCATTTAATAGCAACATGTTAAAAGAAGTATTATTAGTTATATTGTACAGATGAAAAAACAATAATTGCACAGAATTTGCCAGTTTGCATGGTGAAGTTGCTTTATATAAAAGTCAAAATACATTTGTTAATATAGTACTTAAGAGAGTTCTCACTGGGCCCTTAATAGCTTTAGTTAAAATGTGTTACTTTAAAGAGTGTTACTGTGAACGAATGTAATATTAATTTGTCACAGCAGGAAATCTTCATATTTTATAGTTAAGAAAAATAAAATGCATAGCACCAAATTAAAAGAGAAAATTGATAAGTGCTATTTATTTTCTTAGTGTATCATAGTAGTGTTTTCATGACAGTAGAAATTTATTTGCCTTTTGACAAATTCATTCTTAGGTTAGTTTTAGAACAGACCGTGTTACTTCTAGACTTAAAAATACGATTTTTCTTGTTACCTGTCATGTTGCCTACTTAGCAAAACTCTACAGCAATGAATCTGATTTCTCCTTATCAAACCACTTAATCATATTCTGAATTAGGTTATATGGTAGAGGAAATTCTTCTCTGAACTTTGCTGGAAGAAATTGTGCAATGTATTTTCAAAAAATTCTCATCTTACTAAGTAAACTGAGATATTGACTCAGTTTTCAATTATATATATGTATATACTCACAAATATATATATAACATTTACATGTACATACACATACTGTACAGTTACATGCTTTATAAAATACCTTACATGTTTTATTTATATATTTATAGTATATGAATACTTTTAAGATATAATTTTATATATAATTATAGGTATCTATTGGCATGTTAATTATATATATAAATAGATAAACTATGCATGGTTGTATATCTGAATTATATGTGTATATAGTTTTGTATTTTGATAGAAAACTAGTATATGAACTTATTTTGGGTGTGGTCTTTGTCATGTGCATGCTCAGTCTTTTATTGACTCTGCCCTTAGGTTCTTTTGAACAGTTAATAGTATGCTGCCCCCAGGTGGTGGCAAGTACTTTTATTCCCCTGATCTTATGGTCTGAATTTATAATACTTGTACTTTAGCTAAGCTCTAGATTAGAGTTATGAATTTCATTCCTTTTTTTTGTCAAGAAAAATATTTTATCAAATGAGCAGAGCAAAGTTCATGAAGCCAGCCTGCTTAATTTCTATCATGTGAGTTCTTTAAAGAAACAAATAGCTGTGTACAATATGATCTCTTTCTTACTAATCCTTTTCTGTTGTCTATCCCTAGACTCATCATCACACTTTTATTAGAATGGTTCTTTTTAATTTGCTTTGATAGACTCCAGTGGCCAAACTATTGTCTGAACTGCAACATAAGTCACAGTGTTGTTATGAGACAGTCATTATCTAGTTGACTTTGAGATTTTGGGCCAACTGGTTGTGAAAGTGCTTCCTTTTCTCTTGGGTTGTCAGACTTAAATGGTAGTGATTCATTTAAAATACTTAGAAAAAATATCAAGAAGATGGAAAGAGTTTACTTTTCTCTTGCTTTGTCTAATTCTCACAAATCTTCTTTCTCATGGTATGGAAGCAGAATAGAGAGAAAATCATCCCAGCTTTTCTTCCTTATCCATTTACAACTGGATCTCAAAGGGGAATCCTTTTTTTTTTTTCCAGCTTACTACTGGAAAGAGAACTTACTGATTTACCATGGTTTTGCAGAATTCATATTGCAAAATGAATTCTTAGCAATTATGTAATGGATAGCTGAAAGCACAGGTAAGGAACAGATGAGGTCATGCAATGAGTCAGTAGATCAATTGTCCTTGTCTTAGTTGAGAGGATGTTTCTTAGATATTATAGGCAGAGTGGAATGTGATTAATCACACCTGTGGATTCGTATGAAGATTTTGAATCATGCTAATAATTTTAACCACTGTGGACTAAATGCTTTGTATATATTCTCTGTAATTCTCACAATTACTTGGAGATATATAATAAAACATAAATATAAATTATGAGTACATTATGAATTAAACAAATCAGAGTTATTAATTTTTCCCAAAGTCATATATTTGTTTTGGGAGTGAGAATTTATATTATGATCTACCCAAATTTTTAGTCTACTCTATTTCTGGCATAGCATTTTCTCAGAGTTTGGCACATTTTTTTTGCAAGATTTAAAAGAAAGAGAAACTGACTAGTATATCTAGGTATGGAAATCAGAACAATTCTAGAAGTGTCTGGATCAGTAGTTATTTAGCTTTTCAATGCTCTCTCTCTATCCTTCTAGTGAGACTTCATAAATGTAGCTGTGAAGTTCAGCCCACTCTTGGTGGAAGGAGAGTACTAAAATGAGGTAGATACTAAGCCTCTGCAAGATTATCTTTTTCACTTTATGAAACTATATTCAATAGTTTCTTCAAAATTCAGTTTCATTTCTTCCTGTCCCTCTTTTTTTTTTTTTTTTCCTGTAACAATGAATAGTCTTTCGGAAGTCAGATATCCTATTTGTTACTCTGTGTTTCTTAAAATTTCTCTTAGGAACGTTTTGACTTCTGATCAAGTCTGTAAGTTTTTAATTTCTCCATTAAAATCTTTCATATTAGTAATCATTTTTAATTAAAATTTCTTTTGATTCTCTGGTTCTCATAATATCCCTTTAAAAATAGTTTCTGGTCCAGCCACTATGGAAAACTGTGTGGAAGACCCTCAAATTAATGAAAATGAAACTACCATTTGACCCAGCAATTGCTCTCTTGGGAATCTACCCAAAGGAGACCTCAATGCTTGTACAAAAGGACACCTGTGCTTGGATGTTTACTGCAGCTCTACTTATAATTGCAAAGTCATGGAAGCAACCTGAATGTCCCAAAACAGATAACAGGATGAAAAAGATGTGTATATATACACAATGGAATATTACTTATCAATTAAAAACAACAGATTGGATGATTTTATGATAACATGGATGGACTTAGAAGAAATCATATTAGCAGAAACAAGTCAGAAAGAAAAAGACAGACACCAAATGGTTTCACTATTATATGGGATATGGGGAAGATAAACAAAAACCCATGAAGAATAGTCAAAGCAAGCTAACAATCAAAATGAAGGACATAACTCGGGGGGAGAGGGGAGACAGGGTGGGAATGCACGGGGAGGAGGGGTGAACCCTGGGGATTATAAACATGTGAAATGTATATATAAATAAATTAATTAATTAGAAATAGTTTCTGTGTCTTTGTAGTTTTTATTGTGTGTTTAAAAGATAGTCAATTAGCTTCTCTTTTTCTCTTCTGAGGTTTTTATATTTTTCTGTTTACACTAGCCCCCTTCTCCCCCATGTCGGAGAGCGTAGATGATTATATTTTCAAAAAAGGCCATCATGATATTTCTAGTCTCACAAATGCATCCAGACCCTTGCCACCCCATATTAAGAGGTAGTCTATTTCCCTGTTTTTGTGACTGCCTTAATGAGTAGAATAAGGAAGATGTGATACCACATGGCTTTTAGAACTAGTTCTTAGAATGCAATATACAGTTCTTTTTTTCCCCTCTCAGTTTCCCTTGCTCCCTTGCACATGCTCCACTCTCTCTGTGTTCCTTTGGAAAGCAGCTGTCTTTTTCTGAGGAGGTCCATATCACAAGGTGAATGGTATATGTCTGTTTTTTGGTCTTAACTAAGGTCTTAGTTAAGGTTTCCTACACCGAGCTGGCATCCACTATGCCATGGATGTTTGAATGGGCCTCCAGCTGATGTCACATTTCAACTTTCAGGTAAGGCTCCAGTAACCAGGGAGCTAAGTTCAGCAGTTCCACTCTGCTCTGTCTTATTTCCTGATCCATGAGCCTAAAAACTAGTTTTGTCTGTTACATTTTGAAGTATTGGAATAATTTGTTATATAGCTCTACTAACTGAAACCAAGGCTTTCCTTAAATTTAAAAGATTTTTGTGGTCATTCACAAAAATAAAAAATAAATGAACTAGCATTGCTCACTAAGAGCTCCTTGTGTGGAGAGACTTGATGACTGGTTTGCTTTCCTTTAGAGAGTAGGTTCTGAGTTTGCTGGAACCTGAGTGACCCATGAATGAATGTGTTGATCGTTGTTCTGTAGCACTGCCACTCATACCTACCCACCTATTTCTCCCCTATAGCGCAAATCCAGTTTTTCTTTGGTTTTGTTTTATGAAATACCTTTCCCCTACTTCTTGTATGTAGATTGGTTTACAGTGGGCTCTGTGTGGTTGGTGGGATGGGGTGGGGGTTGGTCATTCTGAGTATGGTCTTTTAATTAATTTTTGTCTTCAGCACCATGACCTACTGTTGCCCCCCTTATTTGGTACCTTGTGCTGTATAATTTCATATCTTGAGCCTTGTGTGTTGCAGAGCTTCACTCGTCTTTTCTGTACATGTGTTCCATATATACTTTGGGCTGAAGGCTCTTTGTTGTGCTTCATTAGTCAGCTGTTTCTGCTTATCTTAAAGTGAATTTTCTCCATCTTGATTGTCACATAGAAGAAGCTAGAAACCGGATATTGTCATGCTGAATTGTATCTCAGCTTGAAGAGTGGTAGAGTGAGAAGACTGACTTTGCATGGCAAAAAATAGCAAGCATTGTTTATTGTATGCTTACAGAATTTGACTCCATGCTACATGTTTCAAATATATTATTGCATTGTCTTTACAACAACTAGTTAGGCTGTATAATTTCCTTTTCTTTTTACAGATGAGAAAATATAATTCAGAGATACTAGTTTAGCCAAGTTTCCTAGTAAATGCTAAGGTAGACATTTGATTTTAGATCTGTTGACATAAAATCCCTATTCTATTATATCTGGCATGTGGAGGGCATGAGAAGAGTAGAGATAGATTTTCTACTTTTGAGGAATTAACAAAGGCAGAAAGAAAAGATGATACTTGAGAACCTGAAGGGAGATTATGGTCAAGCAAAGTCTTGAGAAAATAGGGACGTGTGATTGAAAGTCATGATTCTAAAAAACGTAATATGTGCGAGAATGAGAAGAAGGGAAGGAAGAGAGATGAAAGAGTTGAAGATTTGAGACGATCTAAACAGGGAACCATGAAAACCATAAAAGTTACGACTTCTAAAGTGTAAAGCTTCTAAAATTTGTGTTGCTGTGAGTCCTGCTTATTACCATGTGTTACTGAGAAGGCTGTTACAGAAAGGCTACAGGAAACACTATGGAAGACTTTTGTGTTTATAAGCATTAAAACTGTGTGTAAACCATATTCAAGAATTGTGTTAAAATGATATTGTGATTATGTGTCATAGTGGTAGCAAAGGAAGGTATGAATTCATAATGGTATGAAAGGAAGGTCACTACTGAATTAATAAGATTAGGGAAGCATGTGGAGATTGTTAAGGATAAAACAATTTATCTGTGGTCATTCTGAGTGTAGTCTGTGGCAGAGCTTCAATGTTTCTGTAGACCTGTTGAGATTTGATTAAGTCAGTGTTCCTCCAGCAGTGATACACTGAGAGAACTCAGAAAATTTCTTGTTAAAATGCTTCTTGGGTCAATTTTTCATGTTTTTATGAGAGATGAAGGTATTCAGCAAATATTTTATAGTAAGCATTCTTACAAGAAAGTAAGAATGTAAAAGGTTCTGAGAAAGTTCTTAATTGTAAAAAGTTCTGAGAAAACATGAAAACTCTACCACATGTAGATAACCCGTTAAGAATTCCTTCACTTTAAGTGTTTTAGATATGCTATCACCAAAGAGTACATGAGCAACATTATTATAATTCATATAGTCAGTCTTCCAGTGACTGAAGTAAGCACAGGTATTATAAGTTTTGTACTCTGTTTGCTGCTTAATAGACAGAAAGCATATTAAAAAAGGGATTTCCACTATACCAAACAAATAAAACCCCAAGCACCTGCTTGGCCTTTTCAGCCCATTCTAATAATAATAGGTTTTGACATAGAAAATTAGATATCCTCATTTAATGCAATTCTTTTTCTCATGTGGAAGCGTTCATACAAAGTCTTTTTTTCCTCTGAAATACTGATTCTCTTCTTATTATTGGGAGTAGAAAGTGAAGCCATTGGAGAATGGAGGGCAGTGAAGAACCTATTGGTATTGTGCATATTTGGTTCTACAGAGAGAAATTTCAAATACTGTTTGAGAATTGTGTAGAATATTAAGTATTTTAGAAATTAGACATAGAAGCTGTTGAAGAATTTCTTTAAAGTTGAATGATTCATTATATTATAAATGAATTCCTTCTAGCCACTGAGTAATTTTCTCTCTTTCCCCCTTGTTTCTTAAGGTCTTTTCTTAATTTTTATGATCACAAAACTGTACTTTGCAAATACTTTTAGAAATGTTAGCAATTTCAAAGATCAAATGAAAACAAAACTGAAAGTTTGATCTTGTGAAAGAAGAGAGCTACACTAGGAATATTTTTAGTGTCTAAGAATTAAAACCACAGTTGATACTTTCTTAATCTTTCTTTCTATTAACTTATGAATCTGGGAACTGAAGGCTTAATGGTATTATTTCTACATTGTAATTATACTAATAAACACCTTTGTCCATGACCTTGGAATTTATAGTGCAGTAGGAAAGATTTATTGACTTATGCTTTGGAAGAAAAATGGGACTATTGCATAAGTAGATTGTGTGTTAAGCACATGTACCTGCATATCATTTCTTCCAGTTTTGAGCTATAACTTGTCTTTAGGTTTTCTTTCAAAAATAATGGGTGTTCTTGTTAAATCCAGATTCCTGAGAGATATTTGTTATATTATTGAGTTAACTGCAAAGTAACTACTTTACCTTGAAATATGCAAAAGGAATCAATAGGTCTACAAACTGCCTTGCCTTTAAAAAAATGTTTGAAATCATATTTTTCCTGGTTGCCTGAATATCAGTGCATTTGAGTTTTCTGGTTTTCTTTGTTTTACTTTTAATTTATTTTTTATCTTTAAGAGAACTAGGTCTTGCTATGTTGCCCAGGGTTGTCTCGAACCTGCAGACTCAAGTGATCCCCAGCCTCAGCCTCCCAGGTAACTGGGATTACAGGCGTACTCCACCACATCCAGCTTGGGTGTCTTTCTTTAGTTTTGTTGCAGTATTAAAGTCCCTGATAGAAGGTATTTTAGTACTATGGTTTTGACTTATTTTTTGTCCCCTGATCTTACCTTCTATTTGTCTCGCTTTTTCAAATGAAACATTACTTACAGGGAATTTCCCTTGATGTTTTTACTTTTCATCTTGATCAACTTTCCCCTTGATCTCCATTTACTTCTCACTAAAGCATAAGTCTGTATTTTTAATTTTTTAACTTTTGCTTGTAAAATGCCACACAAAGGCCAAATGAATCAACTGTGAGCATTCATAAGTTGAATCTACTTCTTAGGTCAAAAATGTCTTTCTGTGATTTCACCTTATTCTGCTATAACTAATATCTGATACCTTGGGTAAATGAAGTTATACTTTTGTCTGAAATATACATTTAAGTCTGAAATTAGAGTTTTAAAGTCTATATAGACTATTTGGAATTTTATAAATTATATCTATGTTATGCACTTTAAAGTATATAATGACTGAAGCTGATTTTTGCCATTGTTTAATGAGTATTTTCCTTTAAAGAATTTCCTTTGCTATTAATTGCATTGAAAATATGCAAGATTATCTTTTACGTAACATAAATGTGCAAATTTGTAATCATATGATTTGTATTTGCTCTGTGGTTTGTCTTATTATTAACTATAGAGTAAGTCCTCTGTAATCTTATAATCCTCCAGTGTGGATAGTGGCTTCATGGACCATGTGAATTTTGTTAGCATTTGTTGTTGTATCAGTGGTGTTTCCTTAGCATTTCAGTAAGTGCCATGATTTACATTCTTGCTAGCAAAAAAAAAAGTTTTTGAGATATAAATTGCTATCTATAATTTGCAGATGATGAAACTAGTGTATAGAGTTTGACATGTTTCAGGTTGCAAAGCTAGTAATTGGTAGATCAAGGAGCTCAATGCAGAGATGTTTATTGATGATAGTAACAGTGGAATTTTGTCAGAGAAATTATTTTCTTTCATGCACTTCAAAAATCATGCAAATTATATACATTAAGAGAGAAAATACTTTTATTTTTCCGTGGTGTTTCAGTGGGTTCATTTTATAATTTTGGGGTTTCAGTGGGTTCATTTTATAATTCGTAAATAGCACATATAACTTAAAGGGTTAATCAAAATTTGCTCTGTTTTCATTATCTGAAGCTTTGCGATGGATTTATTTCAAAAATATTCAGTTTGACTGTGATCAATTATAGTAACCTACTTCATTCACAACATTACATTTGTAGTGAATGAGCATACATTTTAATATTTCAGACTTTGGAGATGATTATGTAATTATATAGTTATATTTCTGACATGATTAGGTGGCAATGTTTAATTCATTTTAGAGGTAGTTTTATCTCTATGTAGGACTGTGTATTCTAAATCATTATTTCATTTATGGGAAACATTTAATTAACATACTCAAGATGTACTTGAAAATTTAATAATATTTCACAGTCACAACACTAATTTAACATACTGTTTCAAGAAACAATATTTGCCAACTTAACAAATTGTATTTCATTTTAGTATTTTCACAAAGCATTACCTAATGTATATGAATTTGTAGTGTTTTGATGGGTTTGCAAGTATTATTTTCTCTTTTAATAAGAAAAATACATGTGGTAGTATCAATCTCTGTACAATTGAAATGTGTGAAGCATAATGGGTAAAGCATATTTAATATTTTCTCTTCTGATGACAAAAATCTGGTCAGATTCTTAAATGTGTCTGGAGAGGTATATGGTTACATACAAGGTTATAGCTGGGGAGGTATATGTACTCTATAGGGATTATTGTTAAAGTGCCAGCCAGGAAAATCACTATGATAGATGAAACATCTTTATAGTAGTTTTTTTCTTATTTCAGGGATAGAGTCAGAGTATCAAAGCAGACCCAAATCATCAAGAACACTTCTGTGATGGAAATAGAATTCATCTGTTTTCCTGATCTAAGTCCTGTGACACAGAACATAGAATCCTTATGGAATTTAGAAATCATTTATCTATAAAGAATGTGGATTTAGAGCTTCTATGCTGTGTCATGGCTAAAGGTCTTAAAAAGAGGTGACTTTAATTATGGAGGAAATTTGTCAGAATCCCCTGAATCAGATAGATAGGTATTATGGTGTGACTGTTAGTTAAAGAAGACTAAGGCTCTTACTGTTTGTTCTTTGGAAGGGAAACAAATCATTGAAACTTTCTTTCCCAAGGGATTGGATCAATAATAGTGATGAAACGGAGCTGCTTATGGCCAATAGGCACATGAAAGAATGCTCCACATCACTAATAATCAAGGAAATGCAAATTAAAACCACACTGAGATACCATCTTACATCAGTACGAATGGCCCATATTAAAAAATAAAAACAACGGACAACAACAAATGTTGGCACGGATGTGGAGAAAAAGGAACTCTCTTACACTGCTGGTGGGAGTGAAGACTGGTTCAACCACTATGGAACTGTGTGGAGGACCCTTAAACAATTGAAAGTGGAATTGCCATTCGACCCAGCAATCCCACTACTGGGAATCTACCCAGAGGACATGAAAACACTAATTCAAAAGGACACCTGTATGCACATGTTTATTGTAGATCTGTTTGCAATTGCCAAGATATGGAAACCACCCAAATGCCCCCAAACCGATGACTGACTGAAAAAAATGTGGCACATGTACACAATAGAATACTGTGCATCAATCAAGGAGGACAAACATCTGTTATTTGCAGCATCATGGATGGAGCTAGAAGAATATAGAGTCCTCTTTCTATTTAGCAGAAATAAACCAGAAAGAAAAATAGAAACTGAGCTTCATTTTATGTGTGTGTGTGTATGTGTGTGTATGTATATACATACCCTTTAGTTAAAGGTTATATTACTGAATAATTTCCTACATTTGTTTAGTCTAACATATTTTAGAAAATCATTTTCAATTACCCTTGTTATGATGTCCTGTACATGAATTTAAACTAAGGTTTTGTGAGGAAAGTTGACCTTACAATAATTGCATTCTTGATTATATAAAATTTATGCATATGTTGAAAATAACTGAATAGTAATAATATAAAGATGCTTATGCAGTCATTTTGGTGCATACCTTTCAAAAATATTAAAGGTATATATTTACATATCTTTATATATATGCAATATATATCATATATATGTTTTAAAATATACTGTACTTTGCAGTATTGTAGTACTTTTTTTAAAATGAGATCTTTATTCACCTTGTAAGGTAGTGCTGTGTTAGCTAAAGGTGAATTTCCAGTTTTCACAGCCTCATCAAATCTTGAATAGACAGTAATTCACTGTGACAAGGAGTTTATGTTCACATTAAAGATAAACAAATGTCAAACACTAGAATCTTGAGTACTTTAGTTTCACCTTGATTTTTAAATCTCTAACATCTACTCTTAGTTATGGTAGTTTTAAAAAAAATTCATTTAAATAATTTATTTATATATATATTTCACATCATTGTGATCCCTGGGGGTTACCCACCACTTTCCCTCCCTGGCCACTCCAGCTGGTCCCCTCCGCCAATCATACACTTTTGTTTGGTTGTCCACATATTAGTGAAACCATTTGGTTTCTCTCTTTTTCCTTCTGACTTGTTTCAATATGATTTCTTTTAGGTACATCCATGTCACCAAAAAAATCATCAAATTTGTCATTTTTAATTGATGCATAATATTCCATTGTGTATATATAATGCATCTTTACATCCAGTCATCTGTTTTGGGGCATTTAGGTTGCTTCCATGTCCTTGCAATTATAAATAGTGCTGCAATAAACATCTGAGCACAGGTGTCCCATTGTGTCCGCATTGAGGTCTCTTTTGGGTAGATTCCCAGAAGAGCGATTGCTGGGTCAAATGGTAAAAGTATGGAACGCTTTACAAATTTGCATGTCATCCTTATGCAGGAGCCATGCTAATCTTCTCTGAATTGTTCCAATTTTAGTATATGTGCTGCCGAAGCAAACACTATAGTATGTTTTCCAATTTGAAAATATATACTGACCTTTTAAAGAGGTCAATAAATGCAGTTTATTTTTAAGAAATGAAATGAAAAGAACAAGGATTTTCTCAGACATATTTTTCTTCACAGATTTTCTTTAAATGGAAAATATTAAAATGTGCATATTGAAAATTTAACTTAGGAAAGACTGAAAACGTTTTTGTGAATTATATTTGTATAGATACACTGATTTTCTCAAGTATCCACTTATGATTTCATAGTTGCATATAATTCTAGAGTAAATATGTGTGAATGGAAAGGTATTAATTAGAATACCCTGTGTAATGTTACACTAGCGAATGACTGAAAGTTCAGAGCCCTTATAAGAGCAAGTGTCTTCCCATAGTCTGCATAGACCCCATGGATGAACTGTGTTTCTACTCCTTGAGTTCCTTATTCTGAGTAAGACTAATAAAGCAGTACCTATCTTTTTTTGTTTGTTTATTTTTGTTTTTGTTTTTTGAGACTAGGTCTTGCTATTTTTGCCCATGGAACTGCAGGCTCTCATTGCCCGGGGTACCACAGACTCAAGCAATCCCTAGCATCAGCTTCCCAGGTAGCTGAGATTACAGGCATGCACCACCATGCCCAGCTATTTTTTTGGGACTAGGTCTTGGTACGGGCTCCAGGTGGGACTCAAACCGTGATCCCTGGCCCCAGGCGCTTCATAGGCTGAAGCTTACAGGCACGAGCCACTGTGTCGGGCCTTAGCAGTACCTGTCTTGGACGTGGTTGGTCTCATATTTGCACAGGACATCACTGATGTGCTGTCTAGGAAATGGCATTATTTAACTTCTGCCCACATATTATTGGGTAAAGAAGGAAACTTGAGCTTTCCTTGATTCTGATAGGACAGGGAATATAGAGTCTTCTTTCTAATTACATGATCAACAGGGACAGGAAAGTATACTTTACCCTCAGAGAAGTAGAACAAATACAGTCCACTGCAATACCTTATTTTGTATTATACTTTTTAAAATTCAGAGAGGATGAAGAATCTGTTTTCTAGATTTAGCCATATTGACTAAATTTGTTATAAACATTTTAGCGTCTGCATCTCTTTTACTAATTTGTTTAGTAGAGTTGAAAACAGCCATATGTATAGTTGGCACTTTTCTCTCAGATTTTTTCTTACTAAAATAAAAATATTCAATGTGTTATACTATTTTCTTTTGATAAATATGAGTGTTCTAGACTATATAGACTCTTAACCAGAGTCTATATAGCATTTTCTAGGCTACAGAAGCCATATGCCTGACATTTCAAGGAGTCACCACAAGATGGTGATCTCGCTCATTTAGAAGCTAGAACAGATGTGGGTTTTTCTTCAGATGAATGGGTTGGTTATAGAGATCAGAAATGTAAACCACATTATTTTATGGGATGCTCACTGTAATCAAATTGGCACTGTTTATTGTATAATACACACGTATGCACCTCCTCACAAAGAAAATTTCATTTAAAGCAAAACAAAGCTATAAAATAATGTATTGCTATAGTAATTTGCTTCCCTAGAATGAATATATATATTCCCCCCCCCCAACTGTTCAACAAAGACGCAAGTTATCCTGAACACTTTCTCAAATTGTACTGAAGTTGGGTCTGTTTCTCTGCTTGTCCCTACAACCTTGTTTGAATTTGTTTACTGTTGTTAAAATTGTGCTTGTTTTAGATGTGAGCTTTTATTCTTTAATAATCTCTATATTACTCAACTGCAATCTCCTTTTCTATAGTAGTAAGTGGGGAGGGAGATTAAAGTAATATAGTCCTCAGCTATATTAAAAAACTAACTTTCATGGCTCATTTATCACACAATAGGAAAGGTAACATCAACCCTTGTAGTCATTTTAAAACATTACTTAATGGGTACTGCAAGTGGAAACATTGTTTTTACCTTTTTCCTTCAAAATAACCTATACCTCTAAATAGTATACAACTGTCTGTTGTAAGCCAACTTTACCTCAAATTACAGTAAAAAATAACACACAGTAACAAATTTTTATTGGTAAAATATTTAAAAAAATAAATCTAATTGTGTAATTCTCCTTAAAAAAAACAATAAATTCAATTTTAATCTTTCTTTTGGTACTCCTAAAATAAGATATTCTTTTTGTCATATATATACTATTCTATGACTTGCAATTTATGGATCTCTGTCATACATTTCAAATAATTTGTTGTAGTTCATATAGTTATTAGTAGAAATAGAGAATCTTTGGCTAGGTTGCTGCATTTATATAAAATAAATATTTAATCACAATATCTGCTTGTGTAATATGAAAGTGCATTTGATGTATTACTTCACAGCATATTCAGGAAAACTCAGTTATTAGCTAGTTCTTTCTAAATTATTTTTTTCTTTCATATATCACTGAAACTTTATATTTAAAATCTTATTACACCTTCAGTAGAGACAAAGTGAAGATGTCAGTCAATGAATAGCTACAATATAGCCAGAATGATCTCTTGTATTCTTTTTTAAAAATTTATTTATATATAAATTTCACATCATTATAATCCCAGGGATTTACCCACCCCTCCCCCCCACCATTTCTCCCCTTCCCCCCTGCCTGAAGCTATGTGCTTCAGTTTGGTGCTTAGCTTGTTTTGAGTTTTCCTCATGGCTTTTATTTTTTCCCTATATCCCATATATTAGTGAAATCATTTGGTTTCTGTCTTCTTGACTTGTTTCTGCTGATATGATTTCTTCTAAGTCCATGTTATCATAAAATAATCAAATTTGTAATTTTTAATTGATGAGTAGCATTCTATAGTGTATATATGCCACATTTTTTTTTCATCTAGTCATCTGTTTTGGGGCATTTAGGTTGCTTCCAAGTCCTTGCAATTATAAAGAGTGCTGCAGTAAACATCCAAGTATAGGTGTCCCTTTGTACCCACACTGAGGTCTCTTTTGGATAGATTCCTAAGAGAGCAATTGCTGGGTCAAATGGTAGTTCCATTTTCATTAATTTGAGGGTCCTCCACACAGCTTTCCATACTGGTTGGACCAGTTTACATTCCCACCAGCACTGTAAGAGTGGGCCATTTTTACTGGTGTAAGGTGGTATCTCACTGTGGTTTTGATTTGCAGTTCCGTGATTGCTAGTGATGTTGAACAATTTTTCATGTGCCTGTTGGCCATTTGTATTCCCTCTTTGGAGAAGTGTCTTTTTAGTTCTCCCCATTTTTTAATTGGGCTTCTTGTTTTGCTTTTGTGTAATTGTGTGAGTTCCTTTTGGATCTTCATTATGAAACCCTTATCACTGTTGTGGAGGGCAAAATTTCTTTCCCATTTGGTTGAGCTTCTTTTTGTGTTTTCTGTTGTCTCTTTTGCTGTACAGAAGCTTTTTAGTTTGATGTAGTCCCATCTGTTTATGTTTTCCTTCACTTTTTTTTTTTTTGCCATCTGTAGATGTTTCCAGAAAGGGATTTCTGAATTGTATTCATGGAGGGTTTTGCCTGAGTTTTCCTCTATGTATGTTATGGTTTCAGGTCTGACATCTTAAATTTTTATCCATTTTGAGTTGATTTTTGTACATGGTGTGAGGAGGGAATTGTCTTGGTCCATTTTTTTGCATGTCTTAGTCCAATTTTCCCAGCACCATTTATTGAAGAGGCTATCTTTGTTCCAGTGTAAGTTTTTCACTCCTTTGTCAAAGATTAGTTGGCTATATATGTGTGGTTTTATTTCCAGGCACTCAATTCTGTTCTATTGGTCTGATTGTCTGTTTTTCTACTGGTACAAGCTATTTTAATTATTATGGCTTTATAGTATAGCTTGAAGTTTGGAATTGTAATACTTCCATTCTCTTTTTTTTCTGGTCAGGATGCTTTTTGATATTCAAGGTCTTTTGTTGTTCCATATGAATTTCAGTATTTTTTGTTCTATCTCTTAAAAAATGTCATTGGGATTTTATTGGGATTGCATTGAATCTGTAGATTGCCTTTGGTAGGGTGGCCATTTTGATGGTATTAATTCCTCCAATCCATGAACAGGGAATGTCTTTTCATTTCCTTATGTCTTTTTCTATCTCTTTTAACAGCGTTCTGAAATTTTCTTTGTATAGTCCTTTCACGTTTTTTGTTAGGTTTATTCCCAGGTATTTAATTTTTTTGGTGTAATGATAAATGGGATGGTTTTTCTGATTTCTTCTTCTATTTGACTTTTTGCGTATAGGAAAGCTACCAACTTTTTGCATATAGGAAAGCTACCAACTTTTTGCGTATAGGAAAGCTACCAAATTGCGTATAGGAAACTACCAACTTTTTGCGTATAGGAAAGCTACCAACTTTTTGCGTATAGGAAAGCTACCAACTGGTAAATGGGATGGTTTTTCTGATTTCTTCTTCTATTTGACTTTTTGCGTATAGGAAAGCTACCAGCTGGATACAACTTGATTTTGTATCCAGCAACCTTACTGAACTGGTTTATTATTTCAAGCAATTTTTCTGTGGATTTTTGGGGGTTATCTATATAGAGAATCATGTCATCAGCATATAATGATAGCTTCAGTTCCTCTGTACCTATTTGTATCCCTTTTGTCTTTCTCTTTCCTTGTTGCCCTAGCTAGAACTTCCAGCACAATGTTAAAGAGTAGTGGGGAGAGAGGACATCCTTGCCTGGTTCCAGATTTTAACTGGAATGATTTTAGTTTTTCCCCATTTAGGATGATGTTTGCCATAGGTTTGTCATAGATGACTTTTATTATGTTGAGGTAAGTTCCTTTAATCCCTAATTTTTCAAGGGCCTTTTATCATGAATGGATGCTGGACTTTGTTGAATGCTTTCTCTGCATCTATTGATATGATCATGTGGTTTTGTTTTTCTCTTTGTTGATGGTGGTGTATTATGTTCATTGATTTCCAGTTGTTGAACCATCCTTGTGCCACTGGGATAAATCCCACTTTGTCATGGTGAATAATGTTTTTTATGCATCGTTGGATTCTATTTGCCAGGATTTTGTTTAAAAATTTTGCATTTGTGTTCATTAAGGAAATTGTTCTATAGTTTTCTTTCTTGGAGCTGTCCTTATTTGGTTTTGGTATGAATGTGATGTTTGCTTCATAGAATGTGTTTGGCTGTTTTCCTTTTTTCTCAATTTTTTTTTGAAAAGCTTTAGTAGTCCAGGCATTATTTCATCTTTGGATGTCTGGTAGAATTCATTTGTAAAGCCATCAGGTCCTGGGCTCTTGTTTTTAGGTAGAGTTTTGATGACTGCTTCAATTTCACTGCTTGTGATTGGTTTATTTAAGTTTTCTATATCGTCCTTGTTTAATTTTGGGGAGTTGTATCTTTCTAAGAATCTGTCTATCTCATCCAGGTTGTATTTATTTCCTGTATCTGTTGTAATTTTTCCTCTTTCATTTGTGATTCTGTTTATTTGAATTTTCTCACTTCTTTTGTGAGCTTTGCAAGGGGTTTATCAATTTTATTTATTTTTTCAAAGAACCAGCTTTTGGTTTTGTTGATCTTCTGAATAGACTTTTTGGCTTCTAGGTTGTTTATTTCTTCTTTTATTTTTGTTATTTCTTGTCTTCTGCTAGGTTTTGGGTTTTTTGTTGCTCTTTTTCCTAATTTTTCAAGTTGGTAGATTAGGTTGTTTTTTTGGTTAGTTCTTGGTTTCTGATTTGGGCATATATTGCTATGATACTTCCTCTTAGATAGGCTTTTGCTGCATCCCAGATATGCTTAGATATGCTTTTGCATTTGTAATGTGTGTCTTCTTTGATCTCTTATATTCTAATTTGGCACTTGCTATGTGATACTGAGACAGAAATCAGAGAAAGCTGCTCCCATTTGGGAGTCTTTTCTCTGACAGTGGTTGACAAGTACTTAGCCATAGAATTAAAGAAAATTTATACTGAAGGATGGAGGTTGAGAGTTCACTAATTCAAGATTATATTAATACAATACTGGCATAATGTATAAAAAACCACTGAAAAGAAAAAAAATCCTACTTTTCTGCCTGTATCTGACATATAGTACCTTTCTCATTAGCAGTTTATCCTTCATTCATATCATCCATTTTGTATTTCTCTGAGCATACTATTTTATTCTGCTGAGAATGTTCTTCACAGCATTGAACACCTAGCTTTGAAGCCAGCTGCTTTTTAAACCTCTTCTCCTTTCTAGATTTCTAACAGTAGTATATTCTTATTTATTTATTTGCTTATTTACTTACCTGCGAGACTTCCTGGTTTTAAACTCTGATTCTCTATAATCTTACATAGATTACTTGAACTCTGTGCCTCAGTTTCTTTATTTGCAAGATGAGATTAATAGTATTATCTCATAGAGCTAGTATGAAGACTAATTTTGTTTGACATAAAGTAAATGTTATGCAGATAGTGTTAACTGTACTGCTTTGACATAGATAGGCATAAGATAAATAAGTGGGAAGGAATATTAAATTGATATATTTCACTCAAATATTTAAAAAGTATCTTTCAGGGCTCATTTAGTACATAGTGGGGAAACTAATATGTTAATGAACAAATAGATACACTAAAGATCATCCTGTGTTCAGATTAGGGGTTAGAATCAGCATGTAAGGAAAAAATAGTCTTAAATAGTTAAAAACATTTATGAGAGTCCCTTAGGGAACTATAATAGGAAATATTTGAGTTGTTAGTGGAAACATGATTTTAGCCATTTCATTTTTTTAATCCAACCTTTTAGTTTACTTAGAGTAAATTGTATTCGTTTATATTCCTTTCAAAACATTTCTTCTGCAGGGCCGAATTAGAGATGGCGTATTGTAAACAAATCCCAAACAACCAGATTTTCTTCCATGTTGGAATAAGTTGCCATTTCTTCAAATGGGCACCAATATTAAGAGGTTACATTCAAGGGTCAAGTTGAATGAAATTACATTTTCATACAGACACTAACTCTCACCTTTACCTGCTTGGTAGAGTGTGCAGCATCAGGGAGAAGTGGGAGTGAATGCTGTCAGGTGAAACAGTGGGTTTCCTAAAGTTATTGCTTGCTTTTTTGGTGTCACCTATTTCAGGCTTACTATAGAAAGCGTTTATGACTTGGAGTGACACCAGCACTACTAGTTTTGAGTTGTTGATCACTTTTCAAATTCTTTTCTTTCTTCCATCATCCTTTAGCTCTTTCAGCGTAATTATAATGGAATTTTTCTTAGTGAAGTGCAACTCTGTGTTTGTATCTTCAGTAAACAAATTTCAGTACTAATTACTAGTTCCTCTCTTACTATAACATTATAATGTAATCTTCATGGTGTCAATTATTTAGTGGTGGCATTTTTGGATTTAATTGGGTACTAAGTAACTAAGATTTCCTTAACAGGAATTTAACAAGTGTTGATGCTTAGATAGAGCTTGATATACTGTTGTGATAGCATGTAGATCTTAAATATTTATATAAATATATATATAAATATTTAAAAGTTTGAGATTATACAGTCAAATTTCAAGATCTGTAGGGAAAGTTAATGCTCTTGTTGCTGACATAAAGAAAAGAGACAGAACACCAATACTTTCTGAAAGGGTAAAAAAGGAAATAGTTCTGTGTTCTTGTGCAATAAAAAGATCTTTACTGCACTGGTGTGCTGTAAAACTTACCTTTCTTTGAACTATTTAGCTCTAGTTCACTTGTGCATTTAAAAGATGATTGCAGTGATCCTCCTTTGACAAAGGGAATCTTTGGCTTTTGTTGTTGCAAGTATGCTGTACTAAGAGTAGCATTATTGGAGTCTATTTCAATGTAAGTAGAAAGCACCAATTTAAATTTTAAATATTTAAGTAGTTTACTGATTCCTGAGATTTTGATAAATAGGTGAAGTATTGGTTTTACTTGTTTCTGGAGATTAACCATTGTCTAGACTTTATGAAAAATATGGAGACACAGTTACTAATATTGTGGTGGTAAGAATAAGGGTATGAATTCAGAAGGATTTGGGCTCATATTTTGGCATAAGCCCACTTAGGGGAGTTACATGACCTTGTAAAAGTTTCTGCTCTGAGTCTTAGTTTTCTTGTGTGTAAAACATTCTGAGATCTACCTTATTGAACTATGAATAATCAAGTGAATTAATGAAATTATAAAATGGTTAGATGATGATAATGATTATTATGATGATGATGTTGTTGATAATATATTTTGGTTGTCACTCAAGCTGTCCTTCCCCGTTCTCCCAGGACTTGGTGGAAAATAAATGATAATAGCAAACGTTATTGAGCAGTCACAATATGATAGGCATTGTTGCAAGTGTCATATGAACAGTCCAGTGCCTTCATGACATAGTAGATCCTTCAGATAGTGAAAATTAGTAAATAATTTCAAGTAAATAAATATCAGAAAAAAATTTTCCCTGTGACTGTGCTTTTGAAATGAAAATTAGAAATCACTGGAGAAATGCATAATATAGGAAATGCATGAAGTTTTAAGAAATAACTCAGACTTTGTTTTATTTACATTTAAGTCTTAAAGAATCTAAGTTTTATTTTTCTAATTTAAATTTGACATTCAGGTCCTCTAAATTGGTTTCTTAGATGATATGTAATTTACTTTTATTAATATTAGTGCATAGTATATTCAAGATAAACATTTGAATTCTATAGTACTGTGAAAATACTAATATGAGAACCCTTTAACAATTATATTGGCTTTATTACTCAATTATATCAAAAAGAGAATTCTTGAAATTGAAAAAATCTTCCAACAACATTTAAATATCAGTAACCCAACCATTAGAAACCTTTTAAATTTTTCCTATTTTTCAAATTATTCTTCTGTAATTGTTTTAGATAATTCAGTGATTTTAAAACAACTTTTAAGCTCTCTATACAATTCAATTTATAATTTAATTCATTTAAGTATTGCCAATGAATTAAGCCAATATTTTGGACCCCTACATAGTGAGGATTGTCAACTGTGAAGTTTAGGGACCCTGTCCAATCATTTGTTATTGATAATGTCCAACAGAAGAACCTACGTGTAACCTATCCCCTTGCCTTTCTTAGGTATTTATTGAGGGAACTAAGATCATATAAGAGCTAACATTATTACAGCTACACCATGATTGTCATCACTGGTGGCTAGCTTCTCTAAGAAGGTCTGTGGTGCAGCAAATGCAGTTCAGTCACACTGAGCGCAGCGCTGCCATGTTGCTACATACATGCCATGTGTCTCAGAAAATCTATCTACCGCTTGGTTATTCTTTTTTTTAAGAGGGCTCTAAGGATTCTCTTTATCATCTTCTCTCTTTGTCATGAAAATATTTGTTGTAAATATTTCTCTTCTACTTTGCTTCCTTATTATCTAACACTTTTAAATTAACAAGGTTTTGTAGTATGTATATGAAAGGCTTAGGACAAACTGCATTCAATATATTTTAAACAGTGTTCAAGATTCCTTTTCTTACCAATATATTTTACTATTGATCACTTTCAGTTAGTTTACTGAGAATTAATTTTTTCCTGTTATATTGATTAAATTTAGAGAATATTTTTCAAAGGAATATGTGAGAATGTGGTACTGATAATTAGAAAACACTATGCAACAAAATCTTACAGGATACTTTGATATTTTTAAAGGTAAATTTTCATAGCTTATTTGCTCCATTTTTGGTTAAACATCTACTAGACTGCTTATTTATAAAAGTAACTTATTTCAGGCCAGTCTGTTAATCTCCTTGACTTTTTTTCGAAGATGATAGAAATATTTAAATCAATCATCTTATGATTATGCACATATACATAATGAGGTATCAGTATTATAAAAACTCTTATGTTGCCTCATATAAGTGGGGTTTAATGTAGACTATGTAGTAATGATACTATATATGAAAGCGTAAATGTGCTTAAATTATGCATATTAAGTTTACATACTTTTTATAGTTTTGAGGACACTTTCATATCTGCTATCGCACTAGGACATGTGAGTTCTAACCAAGGTTATCATTTATTCAATATTCAGTAAGTTTTTTGATCTTCAGCTTCAGTTTATGTGTCACCTGCTTTTTATAAATAACATTGTTTTAAGGGAATAATAAGAAATAATGTCCCTAAAAAAGAAAACAGGATTGCACGACTTTTTGTTCAAATTATCCATGTAAAATATAGGATACCAGGATTGAATTTATTCATGTATTGATTTTGCCACATACCACCATCTTTACGATTTTATGGTTTTTGCTTATCTCACAGCTTTTCAAGCTTTATTGCAAAATAGTTATCTTTAGTTTCATCTCTAACTCATGTACTCAATTCAGTTGTAAACTTGATGGTTGTCCAGCAGATGCTCAGTTCTTGATTAATGGAGTTTTCTGGTTGTCAAAATTATGCTAGTAGAACTGAAGATAGCATTATTTCTTTTCCCAACATTAGTTTTAGTGCTTTGAGATGTTTTACCCAATTTGTTGTACTCTAAGAATATTTATTCAAAATTTGCAGTCAGACAGCAGTGAATTAAAAAAAGGTTATAGATTTTTTTCTTGATCTAAGAAATGTAACTTTATTCCTTATAACATTTCTGTTGTTGACTTGCCTTTCATTTTGTATGACTTTTTATAAAAAATTGAATAAGCCATTAGCTTTTAGTCTGTAGGAATGTAGATCCATAGATATTTCCCATTAGACAAAAGAAAATCTATAAAAGTGATCTCCCCTGGGGCTCGGTCTTCCTAGCTAGCCTAATGGTCTAAAGCACCTCTCTGCCGTGCCTTTATGGGAAAGAACTATGTCGAATAGTTCTCTTAGCATCCAGAAGTATTAATTGGAGAGTTGCACATGTTCTCTCAGATAACTTTGATTTTGGAATGACACCATATATGTAAATCAAATAATTCTGATTCAGGAAATTTTATATTTTTGAAGCTATAACTGAAAGCTTGTTTATCTCATTTAAAATTAGATTGTTGAAATAATAAGACACCCTTGTTGTTTCAATAAGTTTATTTTTTAGCAGCTTCTTTTCAAATATACCTCTACTGTTGACTGCACAAAACCACTGGGTTGTATCTTTAAAGGGTGAATTATAAGGTACCTGAACAGTATTTCAGTTTCTACTGCATGTTTTCATAAGTACAAAGTAATAGGATTTCAATTTATAGTGGTAATTTTAAAATATTTTAATCTTAATTAACATTTGATGTCTTTGGAATTTGAAATCATGTGAGTTTTTAAAACCAGTTTGTGTTCTCATTCAATTACAGTGCATATTTGTTACAGAAATTATATAACTTATAATTATATATAGGTGACTTACCTATAGCCATGAACTGTAGTTAAGAAAAAGAAACTTTAAAAATGTGTGACTCTTTTAATATTTACATAATCTGCCATGTATTCTATCCCTAAGCTTTCCCTACAATTAAATACATCCTCTGTATCCATTCTTTTAATGCCAGCTTTTGTTACTTATAAATAGTTTTTCATTGTTATCTTAGGAAAACAACCAGATGTAAAACAACATTCTTATTAGAGTTTAGTGAAAATGTTGGTTTTTCCTTGCCCTCAGTATATGGGGTATACGCATGAAGGTGAGTAATAACATTATATGAAAACAAATACTGTAAGTCTATTTTAGAGTACTTTTTCAAACAAAATCAACTTGAACTTTATCATAAAAGTTTGCTTTAAAATATTTTGAATTAAAGAGAAAAATCAGAATTTTTGATAAATATATTGTGGCATTGGTTTTTAGGTTGGTGAAATATTTTTCTTTTAAAAGACTTGTTATCATGTTGCACATTAACTTTTAACAGCTAACTAAAATTGTTCACAACACAGTTTAAAGATAACTTTAGTATCAGTGTTTGATTTTTTTCTTTTTTTTTTTTTTTTGGTAAATATTAAGACCTAAATACAAAATGAGGGCTGTATTGTGGATTAAGTGAAATATCTCAAGGCTGTGCTGTTCTGATAACTGAACCTGAAGTGACCTTTCTCAGACACAATTACAGAGCTGTATGTTTTTCCTTTAATTTCATCAGGGGTTTAATTAGTATACAAATAAAACTTCCCTTATCTTCCTTTCTACCTAATTGGCTTGTCTTCGCTTATATATGAAGTATGTGAAAGTGGACTGTAATTAGGGTGACCGTGTTAACCTTTTTTCCTCAAATGTACTGTTGCCTAAAGGCCTCAAGGCCTAAAAACAGTGCTTTGGATTATTGCTTTGCAATCACTATGGTTGTCCCATAGGTTTTCTCATGAGCAGAAGGGCTTTGGGTGCTGCAGGTTCCCACTGCTTAACAGGATCTTCATTCTTCTCCCCACTAAATGTTTATTGATTATCTCACTGTTCCAGGCTCAGCCTCCAACAACTTAATATCAGGTGACAGTCAGGAGAGTTCTCCAAGTAATTAGAGTTGAGCATTGGGGGAACAATTAGGAGCAGAGTTATTAAACTTGATTTATCCTAGTCTCTCCTGAACAGTTTCTTGGATATCAGAACATCACACTTTCACAATCTACCCTGGTTGAGAAATTAGTGGCTAACCTGCTGCTTATCATTGTTGCCTTGCTGCCTGGAGGCACACCCTCTTGGTTTCAGTCATTCGATTGAAAATATTAGAGTCCATAAAGTTTATCATGGGTTTTAATTAGATAAATATGAACAGGAAAAAAGAAAAGCTGAACTTAAGTAATATACATATACTATATATTGTAGAGATACACATGTTTATATACATGTCAGTATACTTTTCTTTCTTTAAACTTCAATTTGGGATTTTTTTTTTTAAACTTTTTTTTTTTTTTTTGTCATTGAGAACCAAAAATGAAAATTAGGGAAAATAAATTACTTAATAGCTTTTTAAAAATGTATTTCTGTTTTGCATATGGCTCCACAAACCTTAGGACTCATTGATGTATATAAATAAATACCATGGTAATGTCCTTTGACTCTCTAAAATGTAACAAGACTCTCCATTTTTATATCAAGAAAATATGATCTACATCTCTTCTTTTTATACTACATTTTATTTCTTTATTTTGTAATTTTTATCTTAGAAAACCTATTTGGCTATGCCTCTGAAATAATGCTAGCTTTAGGAGCGTGTGGTGACTCTGCCACTGCCCCTGAGAGATGAAAATTAAAGCCAAGTCAAGCAAGAGGATTTAGATATATTGCAGAGATTCTAATTCTGTGAGTGATACATTCTTTGAAAGGTTATCATAGACCTCCTGAAAAACCAAGTGTAGTTTTATAATCATATCAAGGTCATGAGTTCTCTCAGATTAAACTAGGCAGCTTCAGTCTGGACAAAGTTGTAGACAAAATCCACACAAATAAGCACGTCTAAGTCACAAGATTTATTGAGCAAGAGAATTTGAATGAATTGCAACAAATCTATTATTTTTGTAGGAAAAAAAATTAAAGATTTATGTGTAACTGCTGATGGATCATTAGTTTTATCTTCCTATCTGAAATATATAATTTTAACTACATGAAATGTATCAGAAATATTGGCTTTAAAGGGACTGAGGTGAGGTTGACTTTATCAGATTATCTTACAATACTTCAATATCTTTATATATTTTAACATTGGATAAAGTAAGTAGATTAAGAACAGCTTTTAAAATCTGTTCTCTATCTCTAGACATTGGTTTGAATCAGTGACTTCTTAGTGAGAGGTTCTTGAAGATCTGTTAATACTAAATATTTTAAATAAATTATAACATCTAGTAAGTAATCCCAGTTTGCTTTTATTTTCTATTTTTTGACTTGTATTTATTTGACAGTAACTTGTCTGTCTAAAAACTGAAATACTGAATTTAAAAACATTAAAATTTTAAAATAAATGGTTTGAGTGATGAATACTTTCAATTCACTAACATTTAGAGTGAAGTAATTGGTTTAGTTCTATGCAAGCAGTTTGATGTTTTTATGCTACCTATTGTGCCTGCATAAAAAGATACTGTTAGAAAAGTTTTGAACAAGAAATTATAGCATTTTTTGTATTTCCTTACCATTTGAGGCATACTTATGGATGTTAATGTGTAGCTAAACTCTGAGCAAGAAGAAAAATATATTATGCATATGCAATCAATTATTTAACTTACTATACAATAACATTAATAGTAAAAATATTTGCAAAATAAGTTCATATTTTAGAAATTTCATCAGCAATGCCCTGAATGGATTTTTAGGTCTTAACCATCTTCCAATCCCTATTGTATTTTACATCCTAGAATTTTGAATAAGTTCTAGTACATATGTGTATTGTAATTTTTGAGCTAAGTAAATATTGCAGAGTAGAAAATAATAGCATATAACAATCAGCAGATTTTATACTTTTGTAACTAGGAAAAATATTTATGGAGCATAAATAATTCTGAGTGCAGGTATTATTCATAACCCTCTCTGTTAGTTGAGACATGTTGATCATATCTGTGTTACTATCCTTGATATGAAAGTTATTTATACGAAGTTGGTGAATTTTATTTTTGGAGTTCAATGTACTGGTTCAGCGAGGTGTCCACAGCAACCTATTATAGATATATTTATAGAGAAAGTAGTGGTACTTTTATAGAAGAATCCCTGGTCTTTTGCAGGTATCCTAATCTACCTTCTTCTGGATCACCTGTACACTTTGAGCATATGATAGTTCTTGTCTTAGGGAGACTCTAAATTTCATCTATTTTCCCCATTGAAATCATTATGTTTTTGTTATTAAAAGAAAATGCAATTTGAGGTTTTTCTAGTAAGATCTTCTTAGTAAGAATAAAATATATTTGCCTTGCAGTATTTAATAAAATAAGTTGTGTTCTGTAGCTGAACATTTTTCAAAATCCTATCAGTTCTATCATTTCCAATTAGTAAGCATGTAAAATTTTTTGGCAGAAAATTTGTTAAATCTTGAAGTGTAATGACCCAACTCTACTTCTCAGTCAGTCTGTATCCTTCTTTGTTTAATAGCCTATGGCATAAATTGAAGTTAATTATCAGGGCTGACAAGTAACTCTGTTTTCTGTCTGCTTGTAGAGTCTCTCCGAGGCAAAGATGGAGCTGAGAAGAAAAGATCAATCTCTGCGTCAGCTCAATAGACATCTTACCCAGCTGGAGCAGGACAAGCGTCGACTGGAGGAGAACATCCATGATGCAGAGAGTGCCCTCCGCATGGCAGCCAAGTGAGCATTTGGACCTTGGGGAGATCACTTAAAACAGACAAAAGATCAATTCTTACTTTCATGCTCTGGGTTTTAGCCCTGGATAATACAGTGTTAGAAAACAAAAGTACAGCTGCCTCTCTTTGAAATTCTCTGATATATCCTCAGAAAAGAAAACTCTTAACATATTAAATGTATATTTTATTATTAAAACCTCAGAGAAGTATACTTTTCTGCATAACCTTTCATTATGTGTATTTTGGGCTCTGTTATCAAGTTACATATTTGAAATCATGCTTTTGTTAATATGAAATATGAGGTACTTTATTTAAAAGTTTTGTATAGTATCTTCTATTACATATTCCTAATCCCCTCTTCTCCCCCTCCCAATTTGGTTTTCCAGTATCATAATATACTAATATTACCAATAATATCTCCATAAAGATGTTACTACATAATCAATTTGTATGTCATGTTTTTAAAAGCAATAAAAACATATGATCATGGAAAATTTATTTAATTTTATAAACTGTATATTCTAGTATGTTAGTAGAAAAAATACACAGTTTGCAGAATGGGAAACTATGTAAATGTGATGGTAGTCTTTTTCTTTTAATCAGATAATCAAGTTGACATGCATTGTGAAGTTCAAATTGAACAGTACTCTTGGGTATTTTTATTTGTTCCTCACATCAAATTTCATGGAATACTTTTAGACAGTCCTTTGTACAACAACATAGCTTAAAGAAAATCTATTTATGGATTAGAGATGCACCTAATGTTAATAAACTCATTATTTTCTAGGAAGGAAATTCTGATTTCTTATACGTCCACAGTGTATATATGTTTTACAAAAATTTTTGAGACAAACTCTCTTATAAGCATAAAATATCAGGTAGTGTGAATGTAGACTGTAACCACTTCACAGAATGGGGAATAATGGTGTGTTTGAATATCCACAATCACCTTTTAAATAACTATGAAGTTACATAATATTGCCCCTCTGTTTTAAGTATATATAATTGTTATATTTTTAAAATACAAGTTTGAAAAAGCAGCTTTGTGTTATCATTGTTCAGTCTCAATTTCCTCATCTCAAATGAGAAGCTCAGTTTATATAATTTCTAGTGTACCTTTTAGCTCTGAAAATTCCGAAATAATGAAAATAGCTTATAAAACTTCCAGATTCATTTGTCTTTGACGCATTTTTTTTTTTGGAGGACACTGTCCTGTGTCCTGTGGCCCATGGACAGGCACATGCTATATAACACTAAAGTGGTAATTTGAAATTTGGAGAACTAACACATTATGTACAGTTTTCAGTTTATATTGCCTTTTACATTTTATCTTCATTTTCCTTTGAATTTTTTACTTCACTATTAAGGCTAAATTCAAGATGCAAAGCTGATGGAAGAAACTAGTAACTGCATTTTTCTCATTAAGGTCATAAAGTTTTGTGCAATATTACAGCACAAATAATCTACATTAGAAGGAAAGTATTTATTTGCATAGTATGGCCATTTATAATTTATAATCCACCATTAAAACTTTAAGTCTTTCACATTAGAAACCAAAATATAAAAGGTTAGTTTTCAGTATATTGTGTCAATGTAATCATGTCTTCTTTTCATGTTCACTTTTTTAACTTTGAGATAATACTGAAGATTCTCCCTTGCCCCACACCATCTAATTTATGCAAGACAGTGTACAAAAATTGGTGGAATAATGGTTAAGTTATGGAGATTAGGACAGTGAATATAGTTAGGTTTTACAGTTTTAGAAGTACAATGATAACCAAACCTTATTTTCAAAATAGTGACTTATTCTTAAAGCTGTAACAGTTAGTTAGGTTTGAGTTTTACTAATACTTCATCTTTATTTTTTTCTAGGGATAAAGAGAGTGTTGCTAATCATATGAGAACAGTGGAAAATATGCTTCATAAGGTAATGTAGTTTTTCTTAAATATTGTTCAACTTACATTATGATGCTGATCTTGTGGTCACTACTTTTGTTAACTGCAAAGTAATTTAATTCATTTTGTAACTTAAGAATTTTTTTTAAAAGTCCAAAAAAATTGCATTATATAGTGATAGGTTGTAGTATAACTTTTCTCAAAAATCACTTTATGTACACAATAAAACTTTGAAGTTAGTAATTCCCCCAAAATAAATGTATTTGAATTATCTGTGGTCTTTGCTGACTTAACCAGAGGTCATTAAGATTCTTATATGTCTCATAATGATAAAATATTTGACCACACTGTCTAACCTCTTACCACTCTTAAACCTACTCTCCTTTATATGTGTGTTTATGTGTATGTAGAGAAAGATATAATGCATTATATTTGACAGTATTTAAATTATAAGTTATCTTCTTACAAAATGTGTTCTTAAAGTAGAAATTTAATGTATTTAATGCCTATTATTTTCAGAATTGATTGCTTCTTGTAAGATGAATTGATATTTAACTTGTGTTGAGCAGCATAATTATTATGATACCAAAACCTTAATAATATATGTGTATTATTAAGGAACTTTATCTTTTTTCAACTATATATTATTACTGTATCTTCTTTGTAAGTTACATGGTCAAATATCTACAAAAGTATGTTTCACATCATAACAACCACCAGTGCCCCAGTAATCCTCCTCTAATTTAATTGGGTCCCTTTTTCTCTCCCACTCCAACATCATTCCCTTCTACATGCCTCAGTTTTGTAGTCAGATGTCGCGGGTAAAACTTTACTGTATGAACCATCTCTGTATTTTGTTAGAATTACAACTTCAAAGATATGTTCATTATCTCACTGTTATAAACATAGAACTGTTCTTTATGTTTCTGTTTTTGTTTAGTAGATAATTTGTTGGAAATATAAATACCTAATAGTTTGAATATATATGGAGTTTATGAATGAATCCTATTTAGAATAAATTTATGAATGTTTATATGTTTAAATAATATAGCTGTACATCAGACTACCCAAAACTAACCCTTTTAAGGAAGTACTAGACATTAGCAAACTATTATTAAAATGCTAGTATTTTAGGAACTTTGGACCCCTTGGTTCTAGATATTAAATTTGACTAGCATTTCATTTCATATAAAAAAAAATTCTGTTATTTTTTAAAAGTAGTATTTGCTTGAAACTATGATTTTCCCCCCTTTTATTTAAAAGTATTTAGTGAGTGTAATTTAAATACAGTTCCATTAACTAAATGTATCCCAGCATTGTGAATTTAGGTTAGTAGGAAAACACATTGATTAGATAGTTTTTGTATTTGGTGAGACTTTGGATAGGGAGAATTAACTGTCATGTATATAGCATAACTTAATATTAGTTAAGTTGTCTTAAAATTCAGTTGTTTGTTTATAGTCCCAGCTGGAGGTAAAAGTACTGTTGGGCAGTAGTTGTCTTGGAAACTAGAATTAGGAAAAACCTTCATCAATATGAAATAAAAATGTATCTTACCCTTTCCTTGTGAAAATGGCAAAACATCTGCTTTAAATATAATAAAGACTTATTGTAGTTTGTCTTTAGATTTCTGCAGATGTACCTACAACCATCTAGATGTACTTTGTTTTGTAATGTTTCCCCCTTCAATTTTAATAGATAATTATTTTGTTTTGTGCCTTTGGAAATTTATATTGTATTTCATTCAAATTTATTTAAATTGTCATTTACTTTTCAAACCTAAAGTGGAAATTTAGGAAAGGATAACTGATTATTGGTCTAGCAGGTTTCTTTGAAATGTGGATGAGAAAAGGATGTGGTCACGAAATGAATCTCTCAGAATGTACAGACCAACTTTCTTCATGCCAGAGTTAGCAGATTTATTTTTCAAGTCACCAAACTATCCAGTGACATTTAGATTTCTTGGAGAAATAAGAGGGATACATAAAGAGGGTCTAGGCTCTTTTATGTTTCAGTAAAGATGGTTTTGGAACATATTCCGAGTCTTTAATAAAGATTACTATAGATAATCAATCAATTTAGCTATTTATATTTTTAAAACACACATTCTTTGATATGTGCCAGTTCTAGAACAAAATAGTTACCTGCTGAATTGAATATTACTTAACAATAACCAAATATAAAAATATATAACTTATTTGTAGGCACTGTATTATTACATTTTAAACAAACTGAATGTGTTTTTTTAGGAAAAATAATAGTAATCATTTTTATTGATTAGTTTTAATATGTGATGCATTACACTCAACCTTTAAAATCCTCAAACTGTATTATACAAAGAAGTTGACTAGATATATTTCTTAAATTTCATTTGAGAATAACGCTAGTTTTTAATATGGAAGTTTAGTCATTTTCACTTAAAAGCATTTATCTTTTCAAAGAATCAAGATTTATTTTAATTACATTTGAGTATATAATTTTTAATGTAGTTTTAAAGTGATTTTTTAATAAAACTTTTAGGGGCTAATTTTAGATTATTGGGAAAAATAAGGACAACAGAAAACAAAATCATCATTTTTCATGAGTTACATTTTTTGTAAGTTTACTTCTCTAATTCTCCACTGCTTTTGCATTTTGAAAAAGCACTTTAATCATTTTCAGATACACAGTTCAGTGACATTTATGAAATCTCAGCATTGTCCAACCATCACAGCTATTAATTTGAAGATATTGTCATTGTCCCCAAAGTCATTTACATTTACTGCCTTACCCATTGTCTTTTTACTTTCTTAAGAGTGTTTTTGAAGAACAAAAGTTTTAAATTTTGATGAAGCTCAGTTTTTATTTTTGCTGTATTTGATTTCATATCTAGAAATACATTTTTAGATTTAATAATACATATTGCATTTAAACTACAACCAAAGTATTGAAGACCCTAGCATCACTTCCCATGTTTCATTTCAAAGAGTTTTAATAGTTGACTGTTCATACTGAGTTAATTTTTGTATATGATATGATGTAAGATCATAGGGCTTTATTCTTTCATAGGGCTATCCTGCTATCATATCACCTTTTATTCTTTCCTCTCATTCAGTGATCTTGGTGCACTTGTTGAGAATATATGCGTGTATTACTGGATTTTAGTTTTATCCCACTAATGACTATGTTTATCTTTATATCATGACCATACAGCTTTGATTACTGTAGAGTTGCTGTAAATTTTGAAATCAAGAATTTTAAGTTTTCTAACTTGGTTGTTTTTCTAGATTGTTTTGACTTTTCAAAGTGTATAGTAATCTTATACAAATTTAGGATCAACCTGTCTATTTCTGAAAAAGATCAAAGTTTTGATAGTGACTACAACAGATTTATGGATCAATTTGAGGAGTATTGCCATCTTCATATTACATTCTTCAATCCATGAATATGGTATGTCTTTCATGTAGTTAGAGCTTCAATTTCTTTCAATGTTTATTTTTTAAAAGTGCACCTTTTGTATCTTTTTACTTAAATTTATCCCGGAGTCTTTTATTTTCTTAACTTCATTTCTTGATTTTTAATTATTACCTTATAAATATATCTGATTTTTATGTGTATCCTGCAACTTTGTGTAATTTATTGACACTAATTATTTGTGTGTATGTATTCTTTAGGATTTATATATATATATATATAAAAAATCATGTTATATGGAAATAAGACATATTTGCTTCTTTCTTTCAAATTTGGGTACCCATTACTTCTTTTCACTTTTTTTTGTTTAATTGTTGCCTAGCCAGCAGTGTTGATTGTTATAATAAGTATGATGTCTACAGTAATTTTTTCATACTTGTCCATTATAAGCTTGAAGAAGTTTTTGTTTCTAGTCTTTTTTAAATTTTTTTATTATGAAAGGGTACTAGGTTTTATCTAATTATTTTTTCTGCATCAAATAAAATGATCATATTTTAAAGACCTTCATTCTATTCATATTGTGTATTGACTAGACTGATTTAGGTAATTGAAATATATTTTCATGCCTGTGTAAGTATTTGTTGAGTATAGCTATAGTCTTTTGAATATGGTGCTGGGTTTAATCTGCTAGTATTTTTTCTTGAAGAGTTTTAAATCTGTATTTACAAGGATATTGGTTAGAGTTTCCTTTTCTTATGATGTTATTATTTACCTTCAGTATTAGATTAATATCTTACAGGATGATTTAGGAGGTATACCCTTAAACTTCAATTTTCAGGGAGAGTTTGAGTAAGATTGATGCTAATTGTCTAAACATTTCATAGAATTCACCAGTGAAGCTATCTGGTGATAGAATTTTCTTCTTGGAAACTTTCTTGATGAAAGATTTAATCTTTTTTCTGGTAACAGAGCTTTTCAGATTTTATGTTTCTTTTTTAGTCAGTTTTGGTAGTTCCCGTATTTCTAGAAATTTCTGTTTCATCTATTATCTAATTTGTTGAGATAATTTTCTTTAAATTGCTTTTATTTTGTTATGATCAGTAGTAAGTTCCCTACTTTTGTTCCTGATTTTAGTAATTTAGTCATCTTTTTTCTTCTTAAGATTAGTTATGGTTTATCAAATTAGATGATATTTTCAAGGAATTTAATTTATTTTTCTGTTCCCTGCTTCATTAATCTCTGCTCTAATTTTTATTATCTCCTTTCTTTTTATTTTGAATTTAGTTTTTTCTCTTTTTGTCTAACTCTTTAGGATTAAATTATTGATTTGGGACTTTTCATCTTTTTAGATATAGGTATTTTCAACTTATCATATGAATACAGCCTTCACTGCATGTCATAAACATTAGTAAGGTATTTTTGTTTTCATCTATTTCAAAACTTTTAAATTTACTTCTGATTTTTACACTGTTCATTGCTTCTGTGTTTAATTTCCAAAATATTTGAGCAGTCTTCGTATATTTTTTGTGGTTGAGCTCTAAAGTAACTATGTGGTTTGATAAATACATGGCTTTCAATTCTTTTATAGTATTTTAAAGTTATATGATCAAGACTATGATCTGTCTTGGTAAGTGTAACATGGAAATAATGTATACTCTATTGTTGTCACATAGAATATTTTGTCTATGTCTGTTATGTCTAGTTGGTTTACAACTAGTGTTGTTCATGTCTTCTAATTTCTGGCTTGTCTTTGATGTAGGTGCATGTATTTGTGAAGTGAGATTTTTGAAGTCTCCAGCTACTATTATTGAATTATTTTTCCTTTAATATTGATAGCTTTTTGCTTCATGTATTTTGGGATTCCGCTTTTAGGTGCATGTAAATATAAGGACATTATTTTATCTTCTTTGAAATTGATCCTTTTATCTTCTATAATACATTTCATTGTCTCTTATAAAAGTTTTGCCTTGGTGGGGACGGCCAGAGAGGGAAGGTGGTGGGAGAACCCCGGGGAAAACAAAGATGTGAAATATATATATATATATATATATATATATATATATATATATATATATATATAAATAAAACAGTTTATAAATAAAAAATAAATAAAACCTCACCTTAAATTTATTTTATTTTAGGCTAGCATTCTACTTTCTTTTGGTTATTGCTTGCAGGAAATATCTTTTTATCCTTTTACGTTCAACCTATCTGTATTTTTGTATCTGATGAGTCTGTTGTAGAAAGCCTTGACTCTTTTTTTCAGTTTTTTTTTTCCTGTCAACCTCTGATTTTAATTCAAGGATTTAATTAATGTACATTTAATATTATTAGTGATAATAAAGGACTTCTGCCCTTTCTCTATTTTCTCTTTGTGTTTTACTTTTAATTCTCAGTTCTTCTATTAGTCCCCTCCCCTTTTGTGTAAAGTATATCTTTTGTAGAAAACAGCTCATTCCATACTCCTTTGTTTGATGATATATCTTCAGTTTTAGGTAATTGCCTTGAGAATTGCAATTAGCATTTTAATTCATAGCAATTTAGTTTGGATTTACTACCAATTTAATATCAATAACACACAAAAATCTTGTTTAGCTGTATCTGTCCCCACCTCTTTTTGCTATTGTAACAAATTTCCTCTTTATACATTGTGTAGTCATCAAAATTGTTCATAACTATTGTTTTATGCATCTGTTTTCTAAATCATATATGAAAAATACATGAGTTACAAATAAAAAATGCATTAATACTGAACTTTATATTTACTTATGCAGTTGCCTTTACTCTGGTTTTGTTATTTCTTGTGTGGTTTTGAGTCTGCCTGAGAACTCTCCCTTTGGTATTTTTTCTGCAACAGGTATATTGGTGATGAACACCTCTAGCTTTTGTCTAGTTTGGAGTGGCTTAGTTTTTTCTCTGTTCTTGAACAATATTTTCATTAGAATTAGAATTTATGGTTGACTTTTTTCAGTTCATCTCTTTGAATATGTCAACTTTAGAATTTCTGGAATTTATATACCTTCTGCTTTTTACTTTATGTTTTCTGCTTTGGAAGATATTCTCAGACTTTCTTTTGGTTCTTTGTACATGATTTCCTTTAACCCTGTAAGCATTTTAAAAATAATTTATTTATGTTTTCTTATAAATCAGTGTCAAGGTTTCCTCAAGTAAATTTGTTTTTCTTGTATATGGGTCACACTTTCTTATTTCTTTGCATAGTTCTAATTTTTTTGTTGAAAAGTAGACATTTTGAATAGCACAATATGGCAACTTTAGAATTAAGATTCTCCCCTATATCTAGTTTTGTTGTTGCTGATCAATCAAAAGGTTTTTTTTTATGAATTTTTTCAACTGATTTTGTAACATTGTATACTTCTTCATATTGTAATATTGGTCATTGAAATCTCTGTTTTGCTAATTTACTGGGATGGTAGTATTTCAGTAGATTTTAAAGACAAATTCAGGTGTGTTTTTCTTGGGTAGTATTTGCCAGTTTATTTGTTGCTTTTGTGGCATGACAGGCTCTTTAGCCTTTGCCAATTTTGCTAAAATCTCTCCTTAAACTTATTTACCTTTATTTTCCTCTTTACTCGTAGACTTCTAAAGTTAATGATAACATAGACTGTCAGGAATTGAAATTTTTAAGAATTAAGATTATCTCCAAATAAATTCAAGTCTTTCTATCATTTTGAAAAAATGTGAAAGTATACTAGTTATCATTAAAATAAGTTTTTAGGTTAGGGAGTGCATGGATAGGTAGATTGTCTGTTATTTTGGATTTTGTATAGAAAAATTATCTGTTAAGTACTCACAAAGTACTTCACCAGAAGATGTCTTGTTTTGCTGTAGCTAGGGGTTAATATAATTAGACTTAGGTAAAATTGGAATATAGAAGATTATGAACTTTATTCATTTTTGTTATTGTTGATTTAGCAGAATGATTGGTTTCTTGAGGCTTTTAGAGATTGCTTGAGTCTTTCAAGTTTGAAAGGATTAACTAAAGTGTTTCCTATTTATGATCAGAGTGTGATTTTTAAAGGTATGTCAGAACATTTACTGAAAGGTTTTAGGTATATTTTCAGTAAATTGTTTATAGAATAAAACAGGTAGTCACAGTCCTGAGATGTATAATATCTCTCAATTCTGTTAATCTATCAATTCTGTAAAGTTATATAACTTTCTGCACCAAAAAAGACCTTGTAGCTATAAATCCTGTAAATTTTATCAGGCTGAATTGACACTGAAATGGTAACTATGAAGTCACAGGAGTTTTTGATAACACACTTTTGTTTTACTTCAGTAGTAAAGTTATTTAAAACTCTAAACTATCATAACAACACAATATTTATAATAAATAATTGATTTTCTGTAACTGCTTTCTGAGAATATATTTTTGTGCCAGAAACTATACCTTCCTCTCTTAAGACAGAGAGATTTATATTTTCTCCCATTAAGTAATGAAGAGGCACAGATATTCCAATGTACCATGCTAACTGTGCATCCATAAGGTACAGTTCCACTTCCATTTATATAGTTATTCTTCCAGTGAGATATAGTTAGAAAATCTAGGGATTGGCTAGAGGTTTCTTAGAAGAAAATTAATGCGTGGAAGGGCCTTCTAAGTATGAGGAAAGATAGACAGTTCTACAAGAAAAAAGTAGCACGCCCAATGCATGGAAGCATGATCTGCCAGTTGTCCTCAGTTCAGCCCCAACAGCAGGTAAAGTGTGAAAAAAGAGGCTGAATCACTGAATGAGGCAGGTAATATAAGAACATTTTGTTTTTGCAATTCTAAGAACCTTGGCTCTTTATCATAAAGGCAGAGAGTAGTAAACTAGGTTTTAAGCTAAGGGAGTGATGTGATCAGATTTCCTTACTGAGTTTGAGTTTTGGGGGACAAGGTAGTTTTAAAAATCATGTATCTGTAACACTGGCTGTAGGCTGGTGGAGGTTTAGACCAGTGTTGTGAATTGGAGAGGTGTTAGAGGAAAGGATGTGAAACTTACTTAGTTAAATGCAATATGGTGGTGAAAAGGTAGTGGAGGATGATTCCCAGGATGGAGCAAGGCAATTTACTTATGCTAGGAGTACAAAAAAAGGACAGCTTTGTTTTAGTAAAGAGAATGGAGATAATGATGAGTTTTGCTTTGGAAATACTGAGTTTAAGATAATATGTAGTGATCAGCAGGATATGTGAGTCTGAACCGCAGGGGGAAAGTCAGGGTAAAGATAAAGGTTTGAGATTGATTAACATAATACTCTTTGGCAAAGAAAGAAGGCTGTATAGCCACTGACAGGAGAAACAAGACATTATAGATAAATGGGAAGCTGGAAAATGCATTTTAAGAGATTAATTATGCTACTGGAGTTTGAAGTCCTTGAGGGATGGAATTCTGTCTCCTTAATTTTTATATCCTCAGCATCTATCACAGTGCCTGGTACCTAATACACACTTAATGAATGCTGTTGAGTGAGGGATACTTTCACCCTCACACAGTCTCTAATCAACAAAGACATCACTCTATTCCAGTAGAAGTCTTACTGATATCATCACCTGCTTTGTTTATTTGGTTGGTAATATTAGTCTATATATTTAATTTGCCTAATCAAGGGTTAGAGGAGAAAACTTCAATTATAAGAATATCTCTTAGAAAGAGGCATGCCAACGAATTTACAGGTAATAGCAAGTTTGACTTCTGTGAAACAGAAAGATGATCCTATTGTTAGAGTTAGACTGTAGGGTAGAATCAAACAGAATCTGACAGGTGAAGATACTGCATAGTCAAATATTTAAAGTGATGTGATTTTGTGATCACATTTTTGATTTTATAATCATTTTGTCTTAAAAATGATTAACCAGAATATTTGATAATAGAATTACCTTTGATTTTTTCTTTAATGTATTTACAAGGAATACAAAGGTAATAAAATAAATTTCTGTAACTGATAGTATTTTAAAAATTGAAGCACTTTCTTTTCTTTTGCCTCTAAAAACCCAATTTTTAGTGATTCATTAATGGTTTGCTAAGTGCTATTTATGATGTTGAACCTATTTCTTCCTAGTCTTAGTTTCTTAATCCTGGTTCTTAGGATCAGCTGAGCAGGACATAGAGGTGTTAGCATAGCTGGCTTGCTGATGACAACTCTGTCCATACGGCTGTCTTGTGTGTCATCATTCATATTGCTCAGTGTCATTCTGACCTAGCCAAGCTAGAAACGGTACTCCAGCTCAGAAGGAATTTTAAAACCTTGACAAACCAAAGATAAGATACTACAGAATGTCATGTATGTGTGCTTAACAGTTTTTAGCTTAAATACATTTGAATAAATTTCATTGTGCATCCATCTTTACCCTTTGAAATAATTTACCTTAGGAAAGATAATGTCTGTTTGTAGATAGCTGTAGCACTTCAGAAATGCATTTCTCTATTTGTAAGTATGGGTTTTATATTTGTTTACATAGCTTCATTACCATGATAATTCATTTGTGGGGTACATTGTGGGGCATCACAGATTTTTTTATGCTATTTATTACCTTTATAAGATATTCGTGATTAAATCACCAAATTTTCCAGTTTTATAATTTGATCTGAGTGGTCAGTTTTTCAGATTTTTAATTGGGATATAGTCAACTTGATAATGTGATTCAGGATCTCAATTTTTTAGTTCCATAATTAGGATGTAACTATAAAATGTGGTTGTGATGGTAGATTTTGCCCTCTTTCTGGTGATGGAAGCTGGCAGTCACTGGAGGGTCTGGTTCAGCTCTGCAATAACAGTTTAAAAAGAAGCTAGCAACAGCTAGCAAAAGAAGTCTGATTTACCATTTTTTCTTTTCAAATTATGAGCTTCCTTGCTGCTGAGCACAATTGGAGTGCCTGCTTCTGTCAAGAGAGTGCCAGGATCTCCTTCCGATTGGTGCAGAGCACAGCAGCAGCTGTCGTGTGTGTCTTGGGCCATGCTAGCCTGGGGTCTTACATGGAATGTCTCAGCGAAACTGCTGAGAAATATAAATATGTTTAAATATTAGTCTTCCTTGTTTTCACAAAGCTGCTTTTATGAAATATACCCATTTTTGCTAAGATTGCCACCAAGGGACAAAGGGAGGGAAAAGTGTGTGTGTGTGTGTGTTAGATAGGGAAATGAAAGAATTAAATTCTGCAGCACAGCTTCCTCAACTATTAACTTTTCATTATATATATTTAGGAGTCTTTATTACTTGGTGCTAAGAGCACTGAATGCAGTGTCCTCATATAAGGAATGGCAATAGTTATTTTCATAAGAGGGTGGAGAGTACTTTGAAAAGTGTGAAATGCTTTTGGAAGTACTGATAGAATTATTACTAATAGAAGTAGCACTGTCCTCTATCTATTTCATTAATTAAATGGTAAAGGAAAAGGGAACTATCCATTTAGGCATCATTATCTAGTTTGTGAATGTCATTTCCATTGCATTGATATGCTTTAATCTCTGCCACTATCACTAAGCACATACAGTGTCTTGAAATAGTCTAAATATCTTTTTATTATTCTCTCTACTGCCTTGTAGAATTTGTGAGTTTGTAATGACAGTCTTATTTGATCATGTACTTACCAAGAGCCTCCGTATGCAGAGAATTTTTTTTGCTACCCATGTTATTATAGTGTATGTAGCTAATGCTGGCTGATTCCCTTCTCTGTCTATGAAAGACTCCAGTATGTCTTTTATATTTACTTAACCAGATTTTCTAGATCATAATTGTGCCAGGAAAGTTAACCCATCATGATATATACTAAATTAGGTACAACTTGAAAATATATCCAGCATACAATATACTTATTTCATGAAAAACTTGAGAAAAGAGCCAGGAGTTTCTGTGAGATAATAATATAAGATTCAGTCGCTGAAACTTGTTCACACGTTATTTGATGAGAAGTGAACTTTAAATTAAAGCTTTATGGACAGTAGAAATATCTTTGCTTCTACTTATCTAAGGCGGTAATGGCTAATGTTTTCTGTATAGGGCTAGTTAATATTTTAGGCTTTTTAGACTATGTGTTCTCTGTCAACTACTCAATTCTGTGCTGATGGTAGGAAAGAGTAACAAAGACAATAGGTAAATGAGAGGGTGTGTCTGTTCCAATAAAACTTTATTTAAAATAACAGGCAGTGGGTGGGATTTTATCCCTAGACTGTGGTGTACTAATCTCACATTTTTCTGGAGTGCATAGGATGAAAAATAGTGCATAGACTGTTTTGGTGTCTAGGATAAAAGTAGAATAAAAAAAAAAACAAGGGACTGTGATAAGGAGTCATTGGTAGTAGAAGGAAATACAGAAGAAAGAATAGACTAATGGAAGGCAGAAAATGGAGACATAGTAAAATTGTACTCAAAGTGATAAAATGGAGGCTACAAGAGCTCTTGTAGAGGCTGTATTTGTTGGGACCAACTGTGATAAGAATGTTTATTTTGTAGTTTTGGAATCCATAGTAGTTTGTAGCAAATAAAATTTTAGGCAGATTAGGAGTACATCAGTTACTTTTTTCTGGCATCATTTAAGATTCTGGTATTGTATACTTCTTCCTGCATGTGTTAACTGTATCTGAGTTCTTGTATACAACCCTTACTGCTTCTTCCTTGATAGTCTGTTGGTTAAAAACACAACTACTACCACATCTCATGAGTTTTTATATTTAACTGGAACTTTGGGTTCAGAGCGAACTGTGCATGATAAAAGATACAAGTTCACTCTTGAGAATGGAATAGTTTTTCTAAAAACAGCCAGTTTAATTTCATAGTTGGTATACCTGGCAAAATTAGTGCATTACTACTATTTTGGTATCCTATAGGACTCCAGAAAGTTGGAAAAAATACTGATTTTTTTAAATATGAATAATCATAAGTGTAAGATAGGAACAGTATGACATGGAACTTATGAATCATTCAAATGTGCAACTAAGTTATAACAATATATATATATTTCATAATAATCATCTGACTCTTAGTTTTTTCTATATATATTCTTTTGTTCTTTATAGCTTCTCTTTTGGAGATATCTGCTTTCTAAATGCTTATAATAAGAAATGGAAAAATAAATTACTCTAAAATCCAAAATTTTATAATAGAATAATGCAAGTATGTTTGTCTTTATTGTTTGTTGAGATATTATAAAGTTGTACAGTTATTATATAAAATATTTTAAAAACATATGATTTCACAATTCAGATTTATGTTTTGAACTCCTATGAAAAAAATTTTGAACTCCTATGAAGGTGGCATATGTTGAAATATGAACTGTCAGCCATTTTGAAATAGAAAAATATTTTATATATATTTCTTATCTATGTGAATAATAATGTGCTGTAAACAAATACTGACTTTTGAAAGCATAATTTAAAATAAACTTGGAAACAGAAATTATATTTTAATCCATGGATATGTGGTGATAGTGTTTTAATCCCAATTCATTCTCAAATCTTTATTTTAAAAGATGAACCTACTCTGCTTTTTAAGGAAAAAATGTTACTATTCTAATATTCAAAGAGATTTGGTAGTAAAAATTTACTTTCGATTCTCATTTTTGAAAGGAATATTTTATAACCAATGAGCAGTATTTCCTAATGAAATTTTACCTATTTCTTTTTGACATTAGTTATTTTGTTTTCTGTTTATGAGCAAATTCAGTGCTTCCATTTATCTTTGTTCATATTCTTTCTGAATAGTTTCCCCTTGCATTCTTTATTTTTCCCCTTTCCGTATCATCTTCTCTTCATGCTCTTTTACTGCACTGTTGACAATTTTACTTTGCTGGTGCTCATGCCCAATGCTTTTCAAGAATTAAATTTTGTTTTTCTCTAGAACTTGTTGGAGAACATTTTATTGATCTTACTTTCAAAGTTTGGTTTAATTTAAAAGTGGAAAAGCTCTTGAATTTTAGTGATATTATAATTTATTATATATCATGATTCACTGTCTCTTGATGATACTATCACCAATCAGTGAGTAATTTTTATAATTAAATGAAAATATTAAAGTATTAACACATGCATATTATTCACATAATGTTATAATTCTGATGCCCATCATTAGGTTTAGCAAAAAACAACAACAACAACAAAAAAACTCCATGTGAGGTTTTCTCTATCTAATTTAAAGAATAATTTGATAAATTAAATGATGGTATAACAAGAACATTAGTTTGACAATAAATCACAGTTTTGGTATTTAATGCCAAATTCCCAAGATAAGTATTATTCATGAAGTTTATTTAGAGAAATGTGGCTTACTGTTATAGGCTTCACAACTGAAGTAAGGTGCATGATATTAATCAGATTAAAGGACCCCCAGTGTTCGAACTGTGTTGTGGATTATGCCTACATTGCTTATAGTTCCCCCCACCCTCTTTTGCCTGTGTTTGCAGTCTGCTTTTTTACTTTGACATCTAGGATTTCCCTAGTGAATTTTGTCACAGAAAAAAGAGAATCATCAATATCGCAGTTAAACTTGACTTTCAAAGCTAATAGTATCTCATTTGGGGGCTCAAATTTAATAAATTTTCTTTGATTCTGGGTGAGTTTTTAAACATCAAACAATGAATTGGCCAGGGTGCAGTAAAATATTTAGATCTATTGACTATGGTTCAGAAGGGTAGAAGGCAAAACACCAGTGGTTTGATGTTGATAAATTCTCAGTACCTTAATCCACATTAATGTTTTCTTTTATCTGAGTGCACATTGGTGACCAAAAAAAAAAAAAAAAAAAAAAAAAAGGCAGCAAGGAAGGTATGGATACTTACCTTGGATGGATATCCATACTTACAGACTATAAAGCCTAACATACATTTGTAAAGTATGATTTATTTTGTATGTTAAGCAAATTTATTAGCATTCTCTCTGGAGAATATTTGTTACAGGTAAATATACTTTTGCGTTGGGACTCCAGTGTGCGTATAGTACTCAAACTGTTATAACATCATTTTACAGTGTATTTTTTACAGCTTACATGTAGACAGTTCACTTATTGACAGAAAATTTTCAGATCAACTTGGGACTACAATTATCCTCATAGATAGGAACAATTAAAGCTGCATTTATATGTTTGTGAAGGTTTGCTGATTTAAGGAAACCCTACATAGTAAGATATTTCATTCATAAGATAAGAAATTTTACAATGCCCAAATGGAATAAAAAAAGAATGGAGAGTTTTTATATATGATGTCAAGTTACATTTGACATTGCTTGTATAAAACTGGAAATATAATTGCATTTATGAGAGCAATTAGGGTTAATTTTAATGTTCTCCCTATTCATGATCTTTGTACCTCAGAGAACTCATTTAGTCTTACGAATCTAGGCTAATATTATAATATTTATCAAATATATGGCAACAAAGAGATTTTTTAAAAATCTGATGTTAAGAAAATATCCCTATATAGAAAATACCCCTACATCTGAAAACTCGTATCATTAAACTTATGATTAAAAATGAGAACTCATTTATCTTAAAAGAAAACTAAAATATGATATCAGATAGGCTTTTACTAAGTTTGGTAATTAAAAAATGAAAATATGTTTCTGATGTTTTATGTTATATAGGGAGTGTTTCTCATTGTCCAGAAGGTGGCAGTGTAATATCAACTGCACGTGATTCCTAAACTGCTTAAAGAATTGGTATTTCTTCCTGTATCTGAGATGTTTGTATTGTTACCTTTCTGTGTTCTTAAAATACAGTACAAATACTACACATTTTATTTATCTTACTTAGAAGTAGTGTGACTGAATGGGTATATATGTTTTTTAATTACTAAGACCCAAATTTATCAAGAGTAAAAAGGACAAACAAACATTTTACTAGTTTTTTTTTTAAAGACTTTTTGTATGTTGGGTAAATTTGTTTCTATTCTGGGGTACATACCTTAAGTTTCTTCCAATAACTAGTACTTAGTAACGCTGTCATATATATATAGATCTATACAACTGATATATATATATATAGAGAGAGGGGTGTGTGTATATATCTATAGATATATATATCTATAGATATATACACACCCCTCTCTCTATATATATATATCAGTTAATACCAGTCAAATTAAGCATGCTGTTAAGAAAATGATAATAATTAGGGGGTTGCTGTTTGTTTTTGATTCAGTGTTTGTTTTTTTTGCGTTGCCTTTTTGAGAGTGGAACGGTGAAGAAAATAATTCAAAACCTCTTGATCAGAAGAGCTCTAGTGACTCTTCTTCCCTTCCTCATTTCAAGAAGGAAGATGCTTTTTCTTCTTAACATTCTCCCCCAGCACTCTGAATTAGAGATTTATTTGCAACGAAAAATCAATTAGTCCTAAATTTATTCATGGATTTCAGGTCCAGCGATCAATGCAAGTCCACTCAGTGGGCTCAAGGGGACCCAGTTCATCCCAGTTAATGTGTCTGAAGGGGAATTACCATTGATGCTGTTTTTTTCCCTTTAGGTCAGAGATCAGATCTCGCTGTCACGAACTGCGGCAAGTAGGAATGACTTCACCCTGCAGCTACCCAAACTGCACCTGGAGACCTTTGCAATGGAAGGGCTCAAGGGCGGGCCAGAGGTTGCAGCATGCCAGGTTAGAGTCTAAATAACATTGTTTGCTACTGAGACCAGTAGAAAGATAAAATGCACTAAGTGAAGAGAATGGACGCCTCCAAGTACTGTTAATAACTTAAAGAAGATGCAATTTTTCTTCTTTTTTAGCACTGTGTTACACAAATGTGTTTTTCTTTCAAATCCAGTAACAGCTTATTAATAATCCAGAAAAGTATTTTTATCAAGAGAAAGTGCTGTTTTGTAGCTAAATACAGTATTAAAAGAGCCTATTTTCTTATCAGCAGAATACAGTAAGACCTTAGGCTGTTGTCTCTTTAAGCTAGTCCAATTTATTGCTCTTACTGTTTTAAAATAAATCACTTAAGATAAAATTATCAGGTGATATATTTGAAAATTTTTAATGTTAATTCCAAAATATATTAAAAAATTTCAAATAGTAATTTAATTTCAGCATATCTAAAACCTATCTGTACTTTACACTAGAGGCTTTACTTTTTAATATTTAGTGTTAATGAACACTGTAATATCTTCAAACTGAGCTACTTTTTTTGTAAAAGCCAAAGCATCCAATTGTAAGACATTAAATAACTTAAAAAAAAACTTAGTAAAACAAATTATTAAAGAAAATATTTCAGATGCTGCTTGTATCACTCTATCATCAGTATTATATTAATACCATTTTCTTCCTTAAGGTTAATGTTATTTTTTAATTGGACAAAAAATTCTCCTTTATTTTCCTTTTAATAACCAATGCCTTTATTAGAAAAATATATCAATCATATGTAAGCTATAACCAGCCTGATATTTCAAGGAGATTATTCTTCCTCAATAATATATTAGATTTTTCATGTGTTTGGAATAGAAGAATTTCATAAAATTCAGTCTCTCTCACATTTTGAAGTTGAAAATAAACTTTTTTGTTCTTCAGATTATAACCTTGTGAAGTTTTAATTTAATACAAATTTAATGTCAGTTCAGGTGGAGTATGATGATTTTTTTTCTACATACTTCACACCTCCAATTTCATTTTTTATTAGTATCCAAATTAATGCTCTACAAAGGAAATAACTCAGTTCTTTCATTAGATTGTCTACTAATATATCTCATGTATGTGTAATTGTAGAACTAAGCATGACATATTTCATATGCAGTTATAGACTAGAAAACTGTACTACTATTTTAGTACAAGATTAATAGGTACATTTTAAATTTTATTATCATTGTAACCAAGAATACAGTATGATTTAAAATTTTTACTAGTGGTTTTAAAATAATTCTTTACTTGATTATCTTAATTCACACTCTCCTAGGGCTTAGTACTTATCATAATTCACAAGAGTTCCCTAAATTCTAGACTTTGATAATATAGAAACAGATTGATAACTGGGAATGCCATTTTAGGGCACAAAACATAACCTCTATGATTCTAATATCTGTAATTAGCAAGAAAGAAATGTGGTGGTCCATATTTTAATCTACTACAATGTCCAAGTCTAATACAATAGTTATATGCTTTGATGTGACCTAAATACTTGGATAAGTTTTTGCATTAACATACTGTAATAGACATTGTAGTTGGTCTTTAGGTAGATAGGTAGATAGATAGATAGATAGATAGATAGATAGATAGATAGATAGATAGATAGGTGATAGATAGATAGTTAGATAGGTAAATAGCATTTTACTCTTCCTTGCACAGAAGATCACATGATTTGGACCATAATATCTCTCTCATACCCACACACACAGTGGGTGTTATGTTTTGGAGTACTTTAAGAAGAAGGCACTACTACAGTTTAATAGGTTTAAGTAAAAATTTTATGTTAATTTCATACTTACATATATACTTAGTATATAGTGAACAGTCTAATAAAATGATAAGTTTTTGATAATTTTAATAAAATTGAATATAATTGGGATAATAATTATTATGCAGAGATAATTATACAATAAATACCTTAATTTTGATAGTAAAAACAAGTACTTGTTATATATTGGGATTATGCTTAGCTTTTTGAATATGTCGTCACATTTAGCTCTGATAATGGTCCTTGTCAAATAGATGGCATTATATCGGTTCTACAGTTGGGAAACAACAATGTAACAGGCAACTCTCCTCTCATCAACAGTAAGTAGATGATGGGGTCCAGAGATTGGATTTAAGTCTAGGAATGTTAGACTGAAAAGCCTGAATTGATAAAACTGACACTGAAAAATTTAGACACCTATATTAAATGACAATAATAAAACTTTTGAAATCTATAGTGTTTTTCTTCCATTTACAAATCCCATTCACTATACAACTATGCATCATGTGTATAGTTTAGAATGTATTATGATAGAATCACAGGTAAAAATTTTGTTTCTGTTTCACAGGAACTTTTCCCCTTTTAGAGAACTTTTCCCCTTTTTTCAGAATGTAAATACGTATATTTATGCTAAGTGTGGCACATATTTAAGAATTCAGTTTTTATTTAGTTTTGTACTTTGACAGTGCTGACAAAGCAGATTATTCAAAAAGTACATGTGCTTTCGTTAGTCTGGGAAGAGTATCACTCTGCAGATTGTGGTAGTAGATGAACCTGCCCACTGACACAGACATCATTTAGAGTAGTCAGAGCTAAAGTTGCTACTGCTTTTCTTTTCCAATGGGGCAGGCTTTGTCATAGGTATGATCCTGGATGGAAGAAAACCAGTGAACACAACATAAAGGGGAAGATGAGCAGATTACCTTTTCTTTCTGAACCCAGAAGTGCATGTGACTTGGTGCTTTCTACAGGAGAAAATTTATTTCACTTGTCTCTGAGGTCTGCAAGCTGTAAGCCCCAGTTTCCTTATCTGTTAAAAAAAAAAAATCATGCTACCAATTTCTCAGGTTTGTGGTAGGATTAAATGAGGCAAGGCATTTAAATAGAGAACACAGTACTCAGCAAAGTAAGAAGGCAATGAATGTGGCTACTACTAGTGTGAGCACTTGGAACCCCTTGTAAAGATGAAGGAAGTTAACAGTAGTTTGTTCCATTACTTTAAAGGGATGTGTGTGTGTGTGTTTTATTTTAAGGAATGGTCATGTATGATCTTTTTCTCTCATTTCATTCTTCCTTGTTCAAAAGTTTTCTTTAATTTTCATCAAGATCAGCCTACTTTGACTCCATATTTGCTTTTTTATTTATTTACTCTAGTGGAATCCTTGTCTAAATATCTCTGACAATTAGAAATATTCTACCTGTGCTTTTATCTCCCAAATAATAGCATAAAGTCTCCTAGAACAATGGAAAACAATAGAAACACCTAGATTAGAGAAGTTAGCTTTAAGTAAAATGTGTGACTGTGTTAAAAAATATTCTGCTCATAGTTTATAAAGACAATACTTGTTACTCATACTTTGAATACTGTTTTTTAGTAGTTATGATATTTATGAGTTTTATTATCAGATGGTAGATGTTAGCAACCAAAAATGTTTGTGTTTCTGTCTTCACTCAATATTGAACAACAGATAATATTAATGGCTAACGTTTGAGTGCTTATTCTGTACCATCTTCTGTTCATGTACACCTTCAATTTACTTTCTCATATTATGGTGGCAATACCTTATGAATATTTGGTGCTCTGCTTTTATTCATTTTACAAAGAAAGAAGCTGAGGTGTATTGAAGTAAAGTAACTTGTTAAAGGTCACATATTCAGTGAGTAGGGTAACTGAACAGTCATGCTTTTGATCATGCCATATGCCTTTCATAAACTGTGGCTGTGCTCTCTCTCTCTCTCTCTCTGTCTCTCTCTGTGTGTGTGTGTGTGTGTGTGTGTTTTGAGATGCTGAGTAGGAAACAGAGTAAAGGTGGAGGCTGTAGAAAATAATTTCTTTGTAAGGAAATAGTAGAGAGAAGAGAAATCAAAAGAGCTTAACTGGGATAGTTACTTAAACTTTGTACTTTGACCTTCATTTCTAAGAAGATAATAAAAGTTTCCAAATATTGTGATGGTTGCATGGATATATATATATATATATCCATATATATATACATATATATATATGGATATATATATATATGTAAAGTATATATAAAGTGCTTAGAATAGTAACAGGTACATTGTTAACTGTTTGTGGGCTATCCAGTTAAGAACATAGGAACTTGTTTTTTATCACTTTGACATGCTCAGAGCACAGAACTCAGTTGAGTACTGAAGCCCTCATTATTGCAGGCTGAATAGGTGATTGCAGACACTTGACTGAATGGCCAGGAAGCTGCTATCTAAGTTATAGATGTAGATGCCCTTAAGAGACTTGGCATCAATGTTTACTTCCAAGTCATCTTAATTTGAAAAAGAAAAGATTCCTCAGATCATCTCAAAGAAGTATTTATGGCTTAGTGCATAATAACTGTAACTCTGAAAGTGTAGTGTATTTTATAAATGTGTTTATAAACACTTCATTAGAGAGGTTTCACTGTGAAACCAGTGAAAACCATTTATTTACCATTTATTAAAAACCATTTATTTACAAACAATGCATCTTCACAGTAAAAACAGTAATCCTTTAATTACCCTGAGCCCAGTTGTCATTACATATCCCTTACTTGATGGGCTTTATAGTTAAGTGTTATACTCAAGACTTTTGGGTTACCATGGTGTTTTTTATTTAAACTTAATTTCCAAGCACAGAAATTTCTTCTGGCGACTTTTTTTTATATTTACAAAGTTTAATCCATAAGGAGTATCTTGAAGGTGTTTTGTTATATCTTTTATGTACAAAAGGAAAATAAACCTGTATCTAAACTGTTAGACATAAAAATGTCAGAAATCACGCTTCATAATTTCTTACATGTGTTTTCTGTTACACTATTAAATGCAGCATCTTTTTAATTGCTTCACAAGTAATTTTCTATTTTTAGAATATAGAATTCTAAATGGTTTATTTAAAGTGGCATATTTAGAAATTAAAGAGTTAGGCAATTTTACTTGAATTGTATTATTGAGATATTTTCTTATCGCAGTGACTTTTTGGAAATACAATTATTTTTATAACCTGAAAATTGTCCTTTTGAATGAAAATCTGCTAAATATGTCAAATACTTTTTTCATAAACAGAATATAAACTCCTGAACTGAAATTTTTATTATGTTGTTCTACTATTATAGATGCAACTTAGTATAACATATACTAAGTATAGCATATAAGTTACTCATAACATAACATATACTTAGTATAACATATATGTTGCTTATGTATAGTGTGATGTACTGAAGTGTATAATAACACTTGTCTTTTCCTATTGAGGTAACATTGGTTCATAACACTGTATGTGATTGAGGTATAGGATGACATTTGCCATTAAACACTATAATACCTTTAAAATGATGGTTCACAAATGACAAAGTGGTGGGAGAACCTTAGGGTATACAATGATGTAATATATATATATATATGCAATCAATTGAAAAAATAAATTAAATTAAATAAAAATTAAATTAAACACTAATATAGAAATTGTGTTATTATTGAAATTTTGCTTTATTTAAAAATTTGTATATTATCTTGACAGTAAGAAATTAGACTTTAAAAAATACAGTGAAAAATTAATATCATTTGAAATTCTGCCATTAAGAGATAATGAGTGTTAATATATTTTGGGATATAATCTTATAATTATTCTAATTGCTTTAGTTTTAAGTACCCATATACCTATCATTTATATGTATATATCTACTTAATATATATTTAAGCAATAATTAAGCCACACTGTTTTGTAAACATTTTTTCAAAGCCTAACACTATCTTGTCAGTAATTACAGATTTATCTCCTTATTTTTCACAATTGTGTTATATTCCACTAGATACATCTATTACCCTAAAATTTATCAGTGTTCTGTTAATGGACACTTGTCTCTAAAACTTTTTGTTATCAATAATGTGGCAACAAATACCCTCTTGTAAAAATTTGCATTTATATGTTAATTTTTCTTAGAATAAATTAGTGGAATTGCTACTTGTAAAGTTAAGTATATTCTAATAATTTTGATAAATATTGCCCAATTACTCATGAAAAAGATTGTTTTATTTTACTACTAAATGACTTTTGCTTTATTTATTTTCTTTTCCACAGTGTCGTTCCTTTTTTTCTAATAATAAAGAAAAGTTTTATCTTCATTTTATAACTTAGGTCTTCCCTAATTTTCAGATGTTCATTCTCATTAGGCCCTTACAGAGTTGCCAAGATTCAGTGTAAGTTTCCTTATTGAAGTGAAAAAAATAGTTTTTGTGGCAGTTGTTTGTCTCTTAGATATTCTTTGATATTTATTTTTGGGTCCATAATTATACTTTGAATGTTTGAGATTATTGGAAATATGACCTTTTTAGTAAGTGCAGTTATTTTTATTTTTATAAAGTGATATCAAAAAGATTTTGGAACTCTCAAGAGTTGTTTTCTAAAATAATTTCTACAATTGTTTTAAAATCCTAAAATCAAAATATCTTTTGCATTAAGATACATTAAAAAATTTAGAATTGAGTAGTCAAATAAATGTTGAAATGCTGCCTTTTTTTTAAAGGTTGGGAAATATATCCCAGAGAAGAGCTGTGTGTAGTAGGGAAAAGCAATTAGCTGAAAAATATCATATAGTTCATCTGAGAATAAATGCATTTTGATGAAGCAGTGCCATCCTTTGTCTCATCTAACTGCTTGGCAGCTGTAGCCTATAGTTCTGAGGAATATAAACTGTGCCAATGAGAAATCTCAGTGTGGTAGACTTGAGACCTTACTTGAGGATGTATATAAGAATTAGTGCATTTACTTTTTCTGTTTACACCAGGAGGAGTAAATGAAATTTTCTGATGTAATGTTTTCAGAGAAAATATTTTTGCCATTTGCAGTTAAAATTTTAGAATTCTACTCTGAAGACTTGGTAACACACAAGCTGACTTTAAATTTCTTCAAAATTTCCTGGTAATAGAGCTGTAAATAATGAGAGGTGAAACAAAATATTAGGAAATAAGATGTTAATATGAACAGAGGGACCAATTTTAAGAGTATGTTGCTAGTTTGGCAATAATTATATAATTAAATAGTAGCATTTGAACATTGGTTATTATCATTGTGAATTATGCCCTATTATCCCCAATCTGACCTTATCCTAAGATTTTTTGGTTTTGATGACCATGAAGATGTGGCTGGAGACTTTGCCTAGCTTGTCAGCCATTATTAGAACAGTTTGACATCATGATAAGTCCTCTCATTTCTCTTTTTTCTTCTTTCCATCTTCCTCCACTTCCTATGCCTATTTGACTTGTAATGTTTTTGTGCAGTAGAGAGGGAAAGAGGAATGCAGAATTTTAGAACAGAATCATAAAAATGACTCTGTAAAATTATACACTTTTTGTTCCAGATATTTCACTGGATAATGTATGCTGCTATCCTTTTCCTAGTCCCCTTACCTTATTTTATTTTAAAAGAGTAATTGTGGAGGAAAAGGTTTATAGTTAAAATGTAGTCTTGGGCACTAATTGGTAGGTGAAATTTATGAAAATTATCTAAACAGAAATTAACAGTTCAAAAAAATTTTAAAAAATATTTAGCAGATGAAACATTTTACATCTTACATCTTGGGTTTTATTTTAGATTAGTGATAGTCTGAAATGCCAGGTATTCATTCTGTTTGTAGTTAGACAAAAAATTTACTAGATAATCAGAGTGAGAATTTAAACCCAGGAAGGAGTCCAACAGATTTAACTTGGTGAGAACTGCTCCAACAAACACAAGTTTGATAATTCCTTCTATAGGTAGGATCAGTGTGTCACTGACATTAGAAATGTATTTTTTGGGGAGTATTATGTTTTATTGAGATAATGTTGAGTTACAGGACTGCATATAATTTGGAGATACACATTCACACCTCTTCAGATGTTTATTATCATAGCACATTTTCCACCAAAGCACCAATTATTCTTCATCCCAGTTCACTGGGCTCCCCTTTTTGCTCCCGATCTCCCTCTGGTAACCTCAACTCTGTGCTACTGAGATGTCTTGGTTAAGTTTTATCCTTTGTTTTTCTTTATTGTACATATGAATGAAATCATTCAGTATTTTGTCTTTTAACTTCTATTTTGATTAGCATAACCTTCTCCAGTTCTATTTATTTTTGTAACAAAAGGCAAGGCTTCACATTGTTTTTGTAGCTGAGTTGCATTCCTCTGTGTGTGTGTGTGAGTGTGTGTGTGTGTGTGTGTGTGTGTGTGTGTGGTCTCAGCTTCTTAATCTGTTCCTCTGTCCTTGGATACTTAAAATGTTTCCATAACTAAGCTATTTTAAATAGTTGCAGTGAACACTGGAGTGCATATATCCTATTGGATTAGTGTTTTCACATTCTTCAGGTCTCTATCTAGGAGTGGAATTGCTGAATTATATGGTGCATCTTTTTTTAATATTATGAGGAACCTCTATATCTCTTTTTTAGGGACTGAACCAATCTACATTCCCAGTCTACATTAGGAGAGTTTGTTTTTACACACGCACTAAAACACCTGATATTCACTAACACCTGATTTTTTTTTTTTTTTAATGCAGGAACAGAATTTTTTTTTCTTTTTGAGAGTCTCATTTCTCTTTGCCTTTTCAAAAATAACAGGATGACATATGAGGGCCAGGAAATGCACTGTATAAACTTATTGCTACACAGAATGTTTTATTGAAAAATCTCAACACTACTCCTTAACTCATCTGAAAATATTCATGATTTTATCTCTGTGGAAATGCTTTGGTATTAGTGATTTGAGTCAACAGTAAGTAAGTTGATAGGGATTGTTTAAGAACTAGACATCACTCATGAAGTTCTTTTTATAGGTTTCTTCCATTGTTTATTAGAGGGCATAATAATTTGGGAAAAATTAAATTGTAGAGGAGTCAGATTCACAGAAGTTTGAAGAGGTTATGCAGCTTTATCAGAAAATAGTAAAACTGACCACTGAACAGATGAAACCCCACTCCTTATCCTACCCCTTGGACAAAATTACACAGGTAGCAGCAATTCTCAGTAGTTCGTTTCTCTTTTCTTCATGGGATACAATGTGATCCTTTCTTGTGAAGGATGGGCATGGATTATCATTCTTTGGTGAAGAAAGTCCTATTGTGTGCTGTTTTAGAATCACTATTTTCTGTGAGCTTCTGGTCCTCAATTCTGGTATAGTAAGTTCTCATCTCTAAGGTGGAGAAGATATTTGCCTTGTTGCATATTGGGATGATTGTGAGGATCATATGACATCTATGAAGAATTGAAACATGTATGAAATATTGAAAAATCACATTCGTAGACACACTTTGAATTGGCTTTTGAATATTTAACATAAAATGTTCCTTGGGTAAGTGTGAAGCTACTTAGTTTTCAATTTCAGGTTTAGATTTCTGCCTTTCTAAAAGACAAGCAGGGAAATCAGATTATAGGAGAGTTGGCAACGCTGAATCTGTGCAATTTTCTATATGTCATTGAGTTTGCTGGAAACATCATGTTGATCTGAATGGGAATTACTTTCTTAACAGCATAGAATTTGGAAGGGATAAAATAATTTTGTTTTCTGAGGAAGAAGGCAAGCAATGCAGTACTTTTGTAGAACCTATATGGAGATTCTGAATGCCTGGATTGAAGCCCTGGCTCTGTAATTTAACCACTTTGGCAGGTCACTCAACAGCATTGAGTCTCCATTCCCTCATTTTTAAGTGGAGATGGTGAAGCCTGTCTTGCTTTCATTCACAGGGCTATGGGGAGATTAGAATAGGTTGTGTGTGTGAGGGTGCCATCTGTATTATAAAATGTTAATGTAAGCTGCACTGGACTGAACTGCAAATTGGCCTCAGGTCAGTAAAAGTGACCTAAGTACATTGAGGAATGTTAGTGTTTTGGCTTCTTTCAATGTTTTTGATTGATGACCTGTTTGGTAGGAGTTTCACATTAGTAGTTGTGCAATCAAAAGAATACAATGGTCTGCAACTTTGGTGTTTTCTTACAGTTCAATATAGAGTCAACATAGAAACATTCACTTGGTGATTCTATTTGAATGATTATTATTCAAAGTAATCCAAACATTACTATTGTTCTCATTTAACTCAATTTGTTGCGTTGATTACATGATTTAATTTTTTTTTTTTTACTTTAAATTCCAACTCTCAGAAGGTGACATTATTTGCTGGTATATGAAATGTTTGAGACACACTTAGTAAAAAACTAAAACAGAAAACTTGAAAGCACAGAGCATTTTATAGTGCTAGCTAGGAAACTCAAATAAAGCTGTTAAATGATATGAACATGATTTCTTTGTCATTAATGTTAAGAGGCAAAAGCTAAATCCCAAGCTTGACCCTTTCCCTATCTTATTATTCACTTTTAAAACCTATTTAAGTATAAGTATAACCCTACTAGATAATACCTTTTAATGCTTATTATTGAGAGACTAAAGCCTGGGAGCACTTGAACTTCCAAGTGCTCCAACTGAATTGCTATTCATTTTAGCTACTTGGACAAAAAACAGTGTTTGATGGACTGCCTAGGTGAAGACCTGGAAAAGGAAGGGTTATCTACAAATTGAGTGAGTTTATTATGGCTTAGTGATTTGCTGATTGATTTCATTTGCTGTCAGTTAAGGCTCTCTTAATGTCAGTTTTCTTTGCATAATGCCTTGAAATAAAGACTGATGAAGTTCTTCAGATTGATGCCGCTTATATAAACTGACCCTGATTTGCCCTATTCTGCATGACAATTTAAGTGACAGCAGTTAGAGGAAAATACAGCAATGAATATGCAACTTAAGGATTAAGGGGAAAGCAGTAAGTCATTCAGTCTAAAACTAGGTACAAAAGTAATTTCTTGTAATAATTCTACAGATGCCTTAAGTTTTATTAAACAGACTATTACTGCTTTCGTGTGTGTGTGTGTGTGTGTGTGTGTGTGTATGTGTGTGTGTGTGTAGAGAGAGAGTTAAAGAAGAGAGCTAAGCATATCTTAAACTATTTTCAAACTGTGGTAAATCTTCCTCTTTTCACTTATTTAAACTTGTCAGAATCATAGTTTAAACTTATGAGCTGGTCTCTGCCCACCTGTGTCTATGCAGGTGCCTCTCTTCCTTTCTCCTTTTCCCAATAAACCTGTTCTTTTCAGAATTAAAAAAAAAATCCATGTTATAGAAGTTCTGTGTATTAATTAACCAATAAAATATACACTAAGTAATTTTAAAACCCTAAATATTTTTTAGTTTCAGAACCTTCAAGTCATAGTAGCTTTTTCTTTTTCCTTTCTTCTTTTAATGGGTCAATCTCTCATGGTACTGACTGAGAAAAGTGATGTGACTTTTATGGGGAATACTAAGAAGTAGTTCACTGAAGGGAACACAAGAAGTTAATATTTTGACTGCATTTCTGAGTAAGAGCTACTTTTCTCTGAACCAACAAATAGCATTTCTGTGTGGAATCTATGCCTTTGCTTAGTCTTTGCTGGGCAGTCGTTGTATAGATTATATTTTCTAAAGAGTATTTATAAAAATAGTTCTTTCTTTGTATGAACTATTGGGATTAAAAGGTGAACACAGAAAACAATACACTGAAGTGGAGAAAGTAACTGGCTTTTGTGTCCACGTGAGAGGTGCTTTTTAGCAAGTCCACTTTGAAGAAAGCAAAGTGACATTTGTGGCAAGTGAAAAGAGGCACAGGCTCTATAGTTTTCAATAAATCTTCCATCAAGTCCTTTGGTTGAATGATTGCCTGGTAGGATGATTTCCCTCAAAATTTAAAATCAAAAAAGAAAAACATGTCAAGTTTTTAATCTTTCTAAAATTAAGGAAATTATGATTAAATTAAGAATGTAGCTTATATGTTTACTAAATTATATTAAAGGATGAAATAGAAGACTACAATTTTGAGACACAAGGTATTACAGAAAACCCTTGCCAGATAGCAGCTGTGATGATTATTGAGACAGTGTTTGTGAGGTGAGGAATGTAATGATTTGTCATTTGATGTAAAGAAATTTATTGAAAGTTTTGGGGGTCTCATGTTATTACCAAGCATTTATTTACTGAGAAGTTAAGTGACTTCTTGTTAGCATGAAGTTGGTAAATACAAAAAGGATGTCTGATGACAAGAATAAATTTAGGAGCTGTGAAAGATATTTTTCTTGTTATATATTTGTTGTACAAGATCTATGTTCAGTAGGTCCTGAATGTTAAAATCCACAGCAAAAAATAATAGAGGAAATAATTTACTGCTGGATTCTGTTATGTGGAAGTCATCATTTTACTAATATCAGCATGAATTTTCTCTGAGATTGCATCTAAACCATTTAACACACAAGATAATCATACCCATCACATTGATATTAGATTCATATCAATCTGAATAATTACCTAAACCTAGAATTTAAATCTATAGACTTGCTAAATGAGGTTTTCTAAAGAATGTTTATATTAAACTTAAAATAACTAAAAATATAAGCTATAAAGCTTCTTAAAAACAGTCTCTAACATCAAATTTTATGCATATATAAACATACCACTGTTATTAAAATCATAGTATATTCAACATTATTCATTATTATATTTCTTACTGAATTGAACACAGTGAAATTTCTGCCCTTTTATCCATACTAAGTCAAAGCCCAAGTCAGCTATTCATCTTATATAAAAATTTTTAATTCAATTACTTCATTTATTTTTAAAGGAAAAGTAGATATTAAAAGACTTATTTTAATAGTTTTCTTAATACTTTCTTTTAGAAATTATTCTTATTATAGATGTACTTCTCAAACTCTGTGCTTGCTGGCCCTTTAGTAGGCACACCTTATACCTCATTTTTCATGAAGCTCAGTCTTCTATGTCTTTGCTTCTCTCATCACTAACTAAAACAGTCTTACCTTTCTATTCACAATCATAACCCCAACCTGCTTCATTTACATTGATGGAACACAGTATCTTTGTTACTATCTGTTGCTCACCAGAATGTAAGAACCGTGAGGATGGGGTTTGGTTTTCTTTACCCTGTATCTTCAGTAGCTAGAACATAAGAGGTGGTCACTTATATTTGTTGACCATATTAATTAATGATTTCAGTATTTTGTGATCTTTTAGACACAGAACCATGTGCATGTTAAGGAAAAGGGCAATAATTTCATATCAGATGGACCCTGGAATTCCATCTGGGCAACTTGCTAGCAATATTGCCCTTAAGAAGATTACTTATGACCTCTGAGCCTTAGTAGCTTTGTATGTAAAAATGTGTTAGATAATTCCTATTTTGCATCAACAATGTAAAGATTTGAGATTACTCATGGGGCCATAGAAAACAGACCATGCTCAAATTTAAATAAACTTTATTTAATATTATTAAAAAAATTCCCTCATTTTGGGTGAGGAGACTAAATCATCCTGTGTATCTATTGTTTGATGAGCATTAGGGGTTAGTAATAGTAACTGTGATCTCCAATGCATGTACTCCTTGAGATCTTAAGTTCTTACAAGTATTTCTGCATATCCATGCTAGATCTTATGGATTTGTCATTTGGACAAAGCTAAACTGCCAAAACTCCAACTCATGATATCACAATTGACTGAAAATACTCCTTTGTCCACTCATACATACCAAACTAAGTTTTATCTGTATGTCAACAGAATCCAAAGCAACCTAATAATTTCTATTGTAAAATTTTCAATGATTTCAAGACAAATATGTGAAAGAAATAACTGGAATAGTATATTTTTTTTCTGAAAGGGAACTAAAGTAGGGAGGCTAAGCTTCATCATGGTTACTTATGAACCACAATTAATTGTGTTACCTAGTAAGTGACTCTCACTTTATCCTAGCCTCTTCTGCAACACATTAGTGCAATACTAATTCTAGGATTTATCTATTTGATGAACATATTGTATATTACTTAAATATTTAAGTTCCTAAAGTAAGGTCATTTAAAATTGTTATTGTTACTAATACAATTGACTGAGGATTAAGCTCTTGAGAAACTAATTTTTCCTAGGTCTTTACTAAAATCACCATTGCTTTTTACAACTTTTTGTCCATAGGCAGTAGAGTTCAAAAGGAATTTTTTTCAGTCTGATTATTTTGATGATTGATTTTTCATGTTTTTCTAGGAAACCAACATTTCATTCCTTACCCTTTTGGTCTTTCTTTACAGTAACTTTTAATATAATAACAATAGTAATCACCATCAATCTAGATACTATACTTTGCCTCAGGATTGACTTTCATTCAGTTTTGTTTTGGAAATAACTTACTTGAAAATGAATTGGTCTTGTTTTTGGTCCACAGTTGAGTGGAGGTCAGAAAAAAAAAAAACTTGGAATCTAAACACTATACAAAGAAAACATCATTAAAAAATCTTTCACTGTTCTGCAACTCTGCTGAATATGACACTCCTTCTTATGCCTAAAAAGTACCTAGGTAGATTTACATCCTTCAGAGTGGTACCAATAAAAATTTTGAGTTATGGGTAAGTCAAGTCCAAGACTAAACCAAATGGCATAAAGTGGAAAGTGGACTTTGATTATCTTTCTTTCTTACATAAGATAACACCAAACAAATATATATCTGAGCTGTAGTCAATATTGTATCAAATCAACTCATGTTATTTTGTCTTCAGTGATGACTGACTAAGGAGGCTGTGCATTTGTAATAACTTTTTTCTTCTAGTAACCTGACACACTTTTCTTAACATTGTTAGCATAACCAGCAAAAAGCACTTCAGTATCTGTGTATATATTGTGTTAAGTATCCAGTGGCACAATTTAATAAGGCTAAAGGACTACACATTCTTAAGTAGGAGTGGCCCAACCTAATCCATAAAAGAAATGTAGTAATACATGAACAAACAACTTAGGACATGTAGGGTTACCAAGGAATGAGAGAATTATTTTATAGAAGAGGGAGGGGGAAAAGAAACATCTGCTTACAAAATTCTAGTTTCTGAAAAAGAAAGGCCATTTTCTGCACAAAATTTTTCCGATATGACAAGATAAAAACCTTCCCTGATCTTAATCAACAAAATAGAAATGAATTATAGTCTCAGAATCTCACTCCTTCCATACATATATCTGGTATGCTTGGCTCTCACTCATAATGAGATCTATGAGCTAATCCTCCTGAGTGGGTAGATTTTAGGATATCACTGTCTTGGTATTTTGCTTGTAAAGTTATTTATTGATAATAGCAGATCCTTAAGTCAGGCTACTCAGAGATGTGCAGTAACACTGGCATTTATATAAATTAATTAAACATATTAGAAGTTATTTTCCAAGTGTTTTTCCCTACAAAAATATTTTCTGCTGTGCAGATAGTAGATTAGCTGTTAAGTTGTGAGAGTTGTTCTTATTAAAATAATCTCAGTTCTGTTCCATTGGTCTATTTTTGTTCCAGTAACATGCTGTTTTAGTATGGTTTTGTTATATAATTTGAAGTTTGAGAAAGTAATCCTTTCCTTCTGTCTTCTTTTGGTCAGGTGGACTTTGGCTATTTGAGGTCTTTTATTATTTCATGTGAATTTCAGTAATTTTCATTGTATTTCTTTAAAGAATGTCATTGAATTTTTATTGGAATTGCATTGAATCTATAGCTTGCTTTTGGTAGGATGACCACTTTGATAATGTTAATTCTTCTGATCCATGAACAGGAAATGTCTTTCCATTTCTTCACACCTTCTTCTATCTCTTTTAACAATGTCTTATAGGGCCAGTGTGCGGGCACCGCTCGGGGCGAGAGCGCAGCTCACCCTGCGCCCCCGCAACCCTGCCTTAAAGTGGGGTTCGTGGCCCTCAGGTGTGCTGACTTCGTCTGCCTCTGGAGGGGGGGTGAGATGAATCATGTGCACTCGAGGGATGCGTGGGCCATTCTTGGCCCAAGCCAGTGGCGGCTCAGACATAGGCCACCACCATGCCCGTGGCCACGACCAGGCCTTGCCCCTCCCCGTCTGGTGGGGAGGGGGAGTGGCCAGGGGCTGCTTCTGGGACCTGCCAGGGTGGCTGGCGCGGGGCACCTCACACCTGAGGCTTGCTGAGGAGAGTGCAGTGTCGGGGGCGGGGGAGTGGTTTGCCACAGACCCCTCTTGGTTAACCTCCACTCCGCCTAGCCACCGACACCAGCAATAAGTACAGCCAAACAAAAACCTCAAAGAAACAGAAGAGATAAGGAACACCAAGAAAGACTCTAAAAACACATGCCTCTAAGACTGGACTCAAAAAGAGCGAGGCAAGTTCATAGAGCAATGAACTGTGAGAACAAACATGAGAAGGGGCATTGCATACCATTCACTGGGGAGCTACGACCATAAACCTGGCACAGAGATGCAGTCAACAAAGAACAGCACACTCCTGCTGCCAAAGGACCAATGCCTGTAGAATGGCGGTGGTAGCCGGGCACAGTGACACGTGCCTGTAAGCTTTCAGCTTATGAAGCGGCTGGGGCTGGAGATTGCGGATCAAGTCCTGACCAGGGCATGTAGTGAGACCTAGTTCCAAAAAAAACATAGCTGGGTGTGGTAACCCATGCCTGTAATCCCAGCTACCTGGGAAGCTGAGGCTAGGGATCACTTGAGTCCATGGTACACCAGGCAACTCGAGCCTGTGGACCCATGGGCAAAAATAGCAAGACCTAGTCTCAAAAAAAAAAAAAAAAAAAAAAAAAAAAAAAAAAAAACAAAAAACAAAAAAAAAAAAAAAAAAAAAAAAGGCAGTAGCCTAACAGCAAAGATCTTAAAAAGAAAACTTGGAGACTCACCCTCAGCCAAAGACTGTCCCCATGGAGGAGCAGCTCTACCAAAGTACAAGACTGGAAATCCGGTCCCCAACGCTAAAGACCCGAAACATAATGGAAGGAAGCAGCAAAAAGAGGCAGAAAACAATAGAAAAGAGCAGCCACCCACCAGGAAACAAGAAACAGGGGTGCAAGCTAAAGTTGCGCGGAATAGCCAATGAAGATATTGAGAAATAAAGGAAATAGAATACCAAAAAGACTAAAGGGCTAAACATGGACAAACAACAAAAAGAAAAAAGGCAATGAGACCAGAGGGAGCGTGGTGCGATGGGGGGTAATCATGTGGGGATCAACAATTATGCAATCATGTATAGTACAAAAAAAAAAAACAAAACAAAACAAAAAACAAACCCAATGTCTTACAGTTTTCTTTGTATAGGTATTTCATATCTCTTGTTAGGTTTATTCTCAAGTATTTAACTTTCATTGGTGCAGTGGTAAATGTAGTGATCTTATTAAGTTCTCCTTCTTCTAACTGATCTTTTGCATATAGGAAGGCTACTGAATCAGATGTTTATTGCAGTACTATATATATCCAGGAACAACCCAAATGCCTCCAAACTGACAGTTGGATTAAAATTGTGGTGTATTTGCACAATGCAGTATTATTCAACAATCAAAAAAGATAAATATGATGCATTTGTGATAACATGGATGAACCTAGAAGGTATCATGTTAGTGTTAATAACTCAGAAAGAAAAAGACAGAAATCAGATGGTCTCACTTACAGATGGGATATAGGGAAAGCAAACAAAAGGCCAAGAGAAAAAGTCAAAGCGAACTAACAACTAAACTAGAGTATTCAGCTAGGGCGGAGGAGGAGAGAGGGAAGAACCAAGGAAGGGTCAAGCACAAAAGATCAAGATGACAGTTCATGGGTGATATGGTGATGGGAGAACCCTGGAATACAATGATGTAATTTATATATACCAAAGTATATATATATATATATATAAAATATAGCAACATGTGGAATAAGCATGGGTTTAGAATTGGAATGGAAAGATATGGATTATAATCCCATTTCTTCTTTTAATAACTGGACACCTGGGGTACCTGGGCAAGGTACTTAATGGTGCCACTAAGCCTTAAATTCTTATTCTGTTGAATATAGTATGATTTTTATAGGGTTATTGCCAGAATTTGACAAAGAAATGCAAAGCTCTTTGTAATGAAATGTCTGACACAACTAAGTGTTGTTATAATTTTGAAGCTTTGGGAACATTAAAAGAGAAACAACACCTTTGGGCAAAGATATGATCATATTTAAGCTTTATCAATTCCCATACATTTCAGCTCACTTGGTGATTTCTGGTGGTAAGATATGGGGTTCTCACCTCCCTTCTTTGGATAGGTGAGGGCAGAGTTGGAATTCACTTTGGGTGAAGAGTTGAGCATTAAGCTAGATGCATATACCCCCAGGTAAGTGGTCTTTAAAAATCTTAAATTGACTATTTTACCTGTGACAAAGAACTTCAAAGTACTCTTGAACTTGAACATAACTGTGCTATTTTCTTTAGCAAAAAGAGGAGGATTTCAAATCTGTAGACTTTTTTCCCTTTGATTGCAAGTGGCTATCAAAGCGCACTACCTAGAAAACATTCTAACAGCCTTCCTGCCACTACCAAATAACATATTCTGGCACATCAAGGTAAATCAATATTTGTCCAAAGTTCAGCTACTTTATTGAAGGGGTTTTAGGAAAAAGCATTATAAAAACAGGTGTTTGGAAATATTTCTTAAATTATGAATTTATTTTTCTTAAACATGATCCTGTCTATAAAACTTTACAGTTATGCATATAAAAAGATCAGAAGGTAATTTCTTAACCAAAGTATATTTCGAACCTTTGTTTATAAAATGCAAAATTTCTTTAATATAAAATGTGTTGGGATAAAAATACATATGTATTACTTTATAGCAAGTGATTAATTCAGGGAAATTGGACATTTATTTAATTGATAGGTTCAAAATATGAGTATCATAATTTAAAAACCACAATCAGTAATGCCCTTCCTCCATTTGCATATTACCTGTGTGGCCATGTGTTGTGGGAGTGGTGAAGGTGGGAACTCAAATTAGACTTTGAAACTGTTGTTTCACAAGAAGTGGTGCAATAGGATTTTTTAAATTCTGTTTCTTTATAGTTAATGTAATTCTGTTTCTTTCACTAAAAATCAATATTAGTTACTCTTTGTTGAGAGTAGAAAGCTTCAGGGCTGTTAATAAAACAAGAATTAACCCTTCTTCCACTTCTCATAATTGTCTAACTTCAAATCTACCTGCAGTTAATTCTGCCCTTGTAGAAGTATTCTCTTGTTTGTGTTTTCTGTTAGGATTAGGGTTTCTATAAAATTTTGTTTCTCATCCTTTCTACTTTTTCTGATTGACTCCCCAGAATTATCATGAATTGATGACATTCATAGCAGCTTTTCTACATGCACACACACACACACACACACATATATATACACACGTACATGCAGAAAAAGGTTATTTTCAAAAATTGCAGTGTTTTAAATTTTATTTATAATAGTTGATTATAAATGATTCACAGCACTGTATGTGTTTCAGGGGTATAGGTTCTTACCTTTTCAAATTCATCCTTTCAAACTATGCCCATCCCTAAGCCCTCAAAAATTTTCTACCATAGTCCATTGAATCCCCTTTCCACTTTGATGCCATGTCCTACCATACCTTCTTTTTTAAAAAATTTTAATTCATAAGATTTGTTTACATTTCTTTTTTATTTTTTTTTCTTCACATTTGGGTTTTCTCCCCCCCCCCTTCCTTCCCCTTGTCCTCCCCTCTGACCACACCATCTCTTCTTTCATTGCCAGTTATTAGTCAACTTTTAGTCCCTTAGATTCTTCTTTTTCTTTCCTGGACCAATGTTCTTTTGTCAGATGTAGACACATTTTCCTGGGACACAGTGACTTGTGCTTAGTTTTCTAGCTGTATCTTTGTTGTGGGCAGCCAGTTCATGCATGTTTGGATCCTTTCAGTGCTTCCTTCTTATTGGTTGTCTGCTCCGACCCAGTTTCTGTCACATTTTGCTTCTTCTTTGCTTTGTGATTCTGGTCCTGGTATTGAGAGCTCTTCTCCCAGACCATATTCGTATAAAGAGTTTCTTGATCAGGATAGACACTGGCAGATGGTTGGTCTGGTTTGTCTTGGGGCTGTTGCCCGTCTCTGTGGCTTTCCTCTCCACGTGGAATGGGAGGGTGCCAAACTCATACTGAAGGCATCTCTGAACTGGAAATTCGGTCCCCATCTGTGGAGACTTCTGTGATTGTATTTCTGAGATAGTTCATCTCTATAGTTGATCTTACATCTGTGTCCCATGAATCTAAAATGTTCATTTGTTCTGTGCTTTACTTCTTTCTCTTCATCTCCAGCTTTATGTGCTGCTGAATTAGTGATTTATCTGTTTCTGTTGAGGACTGACTGGATTTGGAGACCAGAGGGGGCGACTCCTCCGACCCATCCAACCCCTCCATTTCTTACCCCCACCTCCGATTGGCCTGCGTGTTAGGCAGTCCTCCCCAGGCTGGAGGGGGCTGTGTGGGTGGACAGGGCTTCCAGGGAGCTGGGCAAAAGTGTGGGCAAAGTGCCCTTTGTTTCCAGGCCCCATTTAATGGGTCCTGGGACCCTGGCGCTGCCAGCAGGTGGGAGACATGCTGGGGCCCAGCACTCACCTCTGAATTTGGAGGGGGCTGCACTACCATACCTTCTTTTTTTGAAACTAGGTCTCGATGTGTTGCCCAGGGTAGTCTTGAATGCATGGACTCAAGCGATTCCTAACCTTGGCCTCCCGAGGCTGGGATTAAAGATGCGCACTGTTACCATACCTTCTGCCAATCTCAGTTTTGCTGTCAGATTTCAAGGATTTGTTTTGAATGGTTCCTTTGCCTTGCTTTTTATTTTCCACATACAAATTTTTGAAACCCACACTTACCTTGACATATGAGATGTTTTTAAACATGAGGCTTTACCATGATTATTTAGTATTGGCTAATAGAATTCACTTTTGTGTGCTCAATAGCTATTGTTTCTTGACTTGAATAAATAATAATTTATTCTTTAGAGAGTTAAGATTATATTTCCCAAATATCTTTATTTTTTTCCTGCAAATTATTTTGTGCCAATATATGACCTCAACTTGTGGCTTTTCATCTTTTCCAAGTTTTTATTCATTCTCATCTACTCAATCAGACAACTGCTAGTTGTGGGCCACTGTGTTTCTGAAGATACAGAGGTGTTCAAGCACAGTATCTGATCTAAGGAACTTCTCAGTCAAGTAAACTAATATATTTTTGCTAGGGCAATAAATGCAATTGTAGAAGCAAGCATGAAGGCCCCATAGAGAACTAGAAAAGAAACTAACACTTTGTGTTTGAAGAAGCTTCTTGAATGAGTTGGAATCTAAGCTGATTTTTGAGGGCAAGTTCATGTTTATTAGGTAAAAAGGTGTGAATTTTCTTACTCTTACATACAAAAAAAATAGACTATTTCTGTATCTCAGACAGTGTATGCATTATTTCTTTCTTTGTTCAGCAAATTTTATTTCCTATGTAGCTAGAGTTGCTCAAGTATCTAGTTTTAAAACATTCCCAATCATACTCTTCAGATTGAACAATTTGGAAATTCTCAGGCTGTTTATCATTGTACTAAACTGTGGCTATGGTTGGAACATGTTTTTTCTTATTAAAAAGTATAACATTATGTTTCAATGTATCTTTAAAATGTTTGATTTTTCTTATATTTGAGATGTTTTGAAATATTTTGTTAAAAAGTATAATAGTATTCTTGTACTTAAAGTTCATTTAGGAAAGCTTATAAAATAAAACAAATAAACTGTAGTAGAATAGTCAACAGTCCCCCCAAGTATACCATTTAGGGGAGAAGAAAAGTTACTAGCATTTGCTTGTGATATTTATTTTATTATAGATAGTATAGTGCAAGGGCTTTCCTCTGATATATGAATAAACATCATTATACTCTTCTTAAAATATAGGAATGATATTACTTACTCTTAAAAATATCACAGGATTACATCAGCTCATTTTATTTCAATGTGTTTGTTTTTTAGGTGGTTTGAAAATCTATTAACAGCTTATTTTTGAAGTATCTTGCTTGTACATCCAACTGTTTTGTATCTTAAGATTGAAATTTAGGTCAAATTGCAACTTGAATTAAACTTTACAAGAAAATATGCTATCTTTAAAAATTGGATTCTAAATTTTAAACACAATGGATCAAAGTACATATTACTTAAAAAAGTACTCTGGAAAAGAAATCTCAATTATTTTCTCCCAAATATTCTTAAAATAGTCACTGTTCTCAATGTAAAATATGAGACTTTACTGTATTATTTTAAAGAAAGATTAAAAATTGTTTATTTAAAAAAGTTAATGACTTTGCTTTCAAATTATGAAAATTCTCCTTTGGGGACATCTTTGTTTGAACTGTGTATGACATTATTTTTATTTCTTAAGGCGATGATTAAAAGTTTCATGGATGTCTATCAACTTGCAAGCACTAGAATCATTACATTAGAAAAGGAAATGACATCGCATCGAACTCACATTGCAACCTTGAAATCAGAACTTCATACAGCTTGTTTACGTGAAAATGAAAGTTTGCAATCAGTAAGTACTAAATATATTTTTGTTTGGATCTTGAGTCGCATTTGAATTGATGGTTTTTTGTTGGCCAATTTATCTAACTTAGAGTAAATTAAGCAACACAAAATTATTAATATGGAAAAAATTGAAGGAAGGAAAACAATTTTTTCATTGTATCATGGATAAAGATATGCATATTGTTATCAATGCTAAAACACTACATTGAGATTCCTTTGTGTTTGGCAGTGCAGCTGACAGTTGGATTTGGCAGTATGCATAGTTAAAGCTTGCAACTGTCTGAAGATTCAGTGTGTCCCATTAAGGCAGAATATTATTAATTATGTGTATAACCAAAATGGTAATTAGAACATGTGATTATTCTCTGTAGAAAACTAGACTTATCCATAATACATGCCTAACTAAAGATGCATGTTGTGATTCATCTATATGATTAAAATTCAGTTTCAGCAATCATTTTACATCTTAAAAATTTAGCCTATGATGAAACTTGGACTCATCAAAGACTAGACAACATTTTCTATATTTGAAATATGTGTTTCTAAAATATCCAAAAATTAATATATTTGTGATATAAGGAATGAAATAAACGTTTAAACTTTTTTCATGAAAGGCATATATATCAATGGTGATGTTCAGAGAATTATCAAAAATTGTAATATCTTTTTTCCTGTTTGTTTTGATTACAGTACATAGGACAACTTGTAAGGAAAAACAGTATAATTTTGCTATTCATACCATTTCAAATGATATGTTTTAAAAGAGTTAACTTTAAAGCAAACGTGAATAGCTATGATTTGGTTCTTCAGCCTCATTCATCTACTAACTAGCTCCAGTGTGAACATCCACTGAAGTATTTCTGACTATATTATTTGAAACTACAACCACCAGTGCTCCCATTCAACCTCTTTTAAACTCTCTTGCCTTACTTTGCTTATCTACCTTGCTTTATTCTTTTTACAGTACTACGTATCATCAATTGACTGGCAGTCAAGTGTATTTGCAGTAGTCTCCTTTGCATTTTTTTCTGCTGTGAGGGTAATCTAGTACCAAGAATAGTATGGTCCACAATAGGTGTTCAACAGATGTTTATTGAATGAAGAATACTAGTAATTTGCTCAATAGGTGAATAGGCTAGTTATTTGTGACCTGAGATGTGAATTCAGTGAAGTTCAATTTTTAAATTATTGTCTTGGTTTCTTAATCAGAAAGTAATGAATTTGCTCTTTCTCAAGGAAAATTAACATTGTATCATACTCTTTGTGTCATCTTTGTTGATAGAGGGTTGTACCGTTGTTTATTGTTTATTATTATTATTCATGGAAAATTAATTGTGTTTTAAGAAAAGTCAAACTTGACAAAGTGGGATTGTTCCCGATATGTTTACAGGAGTGTACTTGATATCCATTACTATCATAATAAAGCTCAACTTCTGAGCCATCCCCTCACTTCTGAACATCTGCATGATATGCTCATCATCTCATGTGTAAGAGGTAGTTTGCCCTGGGAGTGGCTCCCAAAGGTGCACTTGTGTCATATAAACATTTCCCCAGGTGAGTCTGTGATGTGTCCTGGTGGGAGAGTGCTGCCCAGCCCATGTGTCATCGATAGATACTGTTCAGCCTCTCCCCTTCATTAAGAATCACTATTATTTTAAAAAGTAATACTTTTTTCAAGGCATGTATATATACATTTTCTAACTTGAACTTTTTAAAAATAAATTTATTTTAATCAAGTGCCATGTTTTATATCCTTGTCAATATTGTGGCAGTTTAAGAGTTCTCTTCTCAGGTGTGATCACCCAGCTCTTCCACAGCCAATACCCCCAGTCCTATATCACACTCCATTATACTATCTCCCCAAAATCTCCCCCACCATTCTTCACCCCTTACCCCTCTCCTTCTGGACAGCTCAAATTTATGGTCAGCCTTCAAGGATTGGTTTTAATATTTGTTTTTGTTTGACCCTTTCTTTTGTTTTTTTTTTATAGTCTACATATAAATGACACCATCTAGTATTTATTTCTCCTTCTGACTTGTTTCACTTAGCATAATCCCTTCCAGCTCCATCATGTTACTGTAAAAGGTATGGGTTTATCTCTTTTGATTTCTGAATGATATTCCTTTATGTATATATATTACATCTTCTTCATCTGGGAAGTCTTTAGCAAGGTGTATTTCACAGATGAGAGGCAATGTAGGTTAGTAATTAAGAGTATGGTTTCAGGAATTATATTCATTAGAAATACAATCAAATGAAAACAACAGAGAATCTGACTCATGATAAAATACCATACAGGGTTTTTTTTTTTTCTTATATAGTAAGTCTAGAAGTAGGTGGCTATTGTCATCAGTTTAGTAGTTCAGATTCTCAGTTTTCCTGCCACTTTGTCATTATTATAAGACAGCAGCCAGCTTTAGGATTTGTAATCACATTCAAGTTAGAGGGATGGAGTAGCCATATCTATGACCACACATTAAGATAATTGTTTTTTATATATACAAAATAAAGTCCTGAGAGGCAGTCCCTTTAAAATAAAATATATCTGTGTATTCTTATATAAATATATGATTATTTATATAAACAAAATTATGTGCATATTCAGATATTAATTTTTATGATTCAATAGATAATATTTATTATTTACATTATATACTATATATGATCTTTAAATTATTTATATTTAAACAAGGAAAAATTTTTAAGGAAGTCTCAAATATAGTTCTGTTTATGTCTCATTAACTCTAAATGTGTCAAGTGTCTACTGCTACTTACAATGAGTCAAGGAAAAAAAGAATTGAAAATTGAGTTAACTATTTAATAGTGTGTACCCTACATGTCAGATCTGGATTTAAATTCTGGTTCTGTTCACCCTGTGGCTTGGTTCTCTGGGTTTTCATCTGTCAAATGAAGATGCTGCTACTTCCTAGGAGCGATGTTGGGAGATGTAGTGAGAAGAGGTACTTTGGATTCTGTCTTGCCCTTAGTAGTTAAAAAAAGAAGTTAACAATTATTTTTATAGACCAGTTGTCTTGATATAAGGTAATTAGATTGCACCACAGGAAAAGATTATTTACTAACCTAGCAACTTAGCTCCAAACCTTGTTATTTTTTATTTATTTATTTTTTGCTTCCCACTGCAGCCTGGAGCATATAGCTCCTCCTGTGATCGCCATTAGTAAATTCCAATGACTGAACTCTCTGCCTTTTCCACAACTTGTCATCTCCTCCTTTCATTGACACATTCTTGGAGAGTAGTCTATGCTTGTTTCTTTATTTACTCCTGAGCTTTAATGCTCTCTGGCTTCTGAGCCTATTATTTCACTGAAACTATTTTCTCAAAAGTAACCAATAATTTTCTGTTTGCTCTGTATATCCATTAGTTCCTTCTTATCCCTTTTAATCTTTCTGTAACATATGAGGATTTTGTCTACCTTTTTAATACTCATCTCCTTTGTTCCACTTGTTATTGACTTTCTTTCATTGATTATTTGGCCTCTACTTACCTGAGCTCTGTATTCTTTGTATTATTGGTTAATAATACATTATCAACGTATTCATTCAGTAACTCAATATTTATTCAGTATTTATTACTACTATTCACTCAGTATTTATTCAGTATTTACTCTGTGGCAGATACAGTTCTGGTCGTGGGGATATATTATGTGAATCAAAACAGATAATTCTTACTCTCATGAATTTTAAAATGTGATTGTGAAAGCAATCATTTTCATGCACTCACACTAATTAAATTGTAGTCACTAATAAAGATAAGTGCCCTAAAAGAAAAAAATCTTAAGTGTGTAAGAGTTTTTTTAGTTTTTTTTTTTTTTAAAACAAAAGAGCTTCTCCTGCATTAATTATCAGTTAAGCTTTTCACAGGGTCAGTGATGCTAGTGTCTGGAAACTGGATAGGAGTTATCCAGAGATGGAAACTTTCTTCAATCAGTGGGAGTGGGCAGAACATCTACAACGGCCCTGTGCTAGAAAGAAGAAATTTACAAAGACCAGTGTGACTGGTGTAAAGATAGCATAAGCAGGAGTGATCTGAGATAAGAATGATATAGAAGGAAAGGCAGAGGTAAGGCTTTGTTGTTTTTGTTTTAAGATACAGAAAAGTTATTGGAAAACTATAAAGAAGAAATGACATACTTGGATATGTTCTTTTTTCTAAGTGTAAAGAAATAATTCTGTGTGAAGTGTAAGAGAAAGGGGTGTGTCAGACAATTCATGGAATTTTTTTTCTGAAACAGATCAATAATCTACTTACTGCACAAGACAGTGGAACTGGAGGGGGTATTGTTTGTTTAGTTTTGAGTTATGTTGAGTTTGAGTTGCCTTTGAGACATCTAACTAGAAATGTCGAAAAGGCTGTTTGATATGGAATTCAAGCAAGATGCTAAGCCTCCAGCTTGGCTTATAAATTTCAAGTCATATATAGATAGGACTTAAAGCTGTTAGCAAGAATGAGGCTACAAGAAGAGGGTTTATAGAGAAGGAAGCTTGAAAAACTGCTACATAAAATACTTGAGTAGAAGAAGGTAAGATATAAAGGAGTTTGTGAACGAATAGGCAAAGAGGTAAGAGGAAACCCAATAAGGGATGATGCCATAAAAAAATAGAGTGTTTTAAGAATAGCATGTCAAAGCTGTTGTATGTTGCTGAAGATCAAGTAAAATGAGAATTGAAAATGACCTTTGGATTTGGAGGTCCCTGGTAACCTTAACAAAGTTTCTTTGAACAAAAGGTGGGAAAATAGGTAGGAGTTGACCAAAGGAATAAATTGAAAAAACTCTTCAAGGATTTAGCTATTAGGTAAGAATGGAATAGAATGTACAGAGGGTGCTGGGAGTTACATTTTAAGATGGAATGGTTTGACAGTGCTTCAGTGTTTTCTTAAACAGAAACTCTTAGAACTCTCACTTTGGCCTGTTCACTAGAATGTTGATTCTTACCATTACTGTCCTTACCCATTCACACTTAAACTTTGTTTTAACTAGTATTTGTGTGATATTTCTTTTCCAGTCTTTCAGCCTGTTTTATACAGAAGCTCTCTTGTAGGAAGAAAGTTTGATTTTGTTTAATTTATTCATTTGACAGTTTGACATTCAGTTGGATGATTAGATCAATTTATTGATAATTATTATTAGTGATTGTTAATACTTGGGATTTTTTTCTATCAGTTTATTTGTTTTATGAGGATTAAGTTGATAAGACATTGTCTGCCATTGTGATTTCGTTTTCTGGCAAGGGAACATACACATAAGCAAGAAAAAGTAGAAAAGTAGGCATAAATAAAGTCTATGGGAGTACAGATCATTTCTATATTGTGAGAAGGAGAAATGAACTGAAAAGATGAAATGTTTGTGGCATCTTTGAAAAATGTGTAACAATTTGACACTTTGTTAAGGGGAAGAACAGTCAAAATATATATTTTGTTTTCAGTAGTAGGCATTATGCAGGGTACACTATATTTAATGAATTAAATTATATTTATGAGTTTAGAAAATCTACTTTAATTTTAGTTCACTCCCTCATTTCAGTATGAGACATCCAACTCACCCACAGTCTATACCCAGTGGACCCTAAGACTGCTTGCAATAGTCCAAACCTCACTTTTATTCTTTCCCAATCCATTCTTTATACCTCCAAACCCCTGCTTTTAACTCTATAATTCAAATTAATTTTGCCTCTGACTGTTTTGCTCTATAAGCTCTTGTTCTAGCTCTCTAATATTTGTTATTTTGACCATTCTCAAAACTATTATTGCATCCTCAGATGAACTAGTTTTCTCCTCCAGTACCTACTCCACAAATATTTCCTTCTTCCCACAGGCCCCTCATATAAGACTTTAGAGTCAGGCAGTGTGGGTATGCTTTTGGCCCTGTTATTAGTTATCTGTATAAAACTCTAAGCATCAATTTTTTATTTGCAACATATGGGTGAAAATGCCTACATTGAGTGTTGTGAGGTTAAATGCAGTCTCTGGGATATTAGTAGGTACTCAATGAATATTTGTTCTCTTGCCTACACAAAATTTCTTTGGTAATTACATTCATTTCCTAAAGCCAAGCTATCTATACATATAACTTTAATAAATATATATAACCATGAGGAAAGCTGTTTATGAGTGGGCAAAAGAACTAGAACAACCTTTAAGTCCCTGAGTACAGTATTAAGACTTGTTGTTGTTATCACCTATTCACCTACTTAGTGAAATGAGGATGTTAGTATATGCTCATTAATGTCTTATAGTCATTTTACTGGATGAGAATGAAAAATATTCATGATTAGCCAAAAATGTAGTACATCATGGTGTTGTAATGCTTGGAGAGAGAATGACTATATCATAATTTTCTTCCTGCTTTAGGTGACATTTTCAATTTATTTATTTATTTTTTGTTCAACAACCTATAATAATAATGCCAGAGTTTATCCAAGAGTTCTCATCAGTTATACACTTTGCCAGTACTTTAAGATTTTCAGTATGTTGGTCTTTGACCTATTAGAGCAATTCTAGAGGTTTAATCTTGAGTAATAGTAACCAGAAAAGGGCTTTGAGTAAAGAACTTTCAAGTCCCATACAACCCAATAGAGAACAGTAGAATAGTCAGAATCAATAACTTGTGGATGTTTGGAGACAAGCACTTTCACAGCTCTGAAGTAACACATGATATTTCAATCTGGGAAACCTAGAGTGCCAAACCTAGATACTTTGTTACATGACTTAAGATGCTAAGGTAAAGTATTGATTTGCAGTGGTTCCACTGTATTTTTAAGCAGAATGTTTTTAATTATGTAATATTTATGAGAAAATAATAAATTACCAGAAGAGTATTCCAATTAGTACCTTTGTTGGAGCGGTGTGTTTGCATCATTGTTCAAATTATGTCAGATTTGATGGTTATCAAGTGATATTACATTGTTAATACAGGTGAAAAGGTTTAGATATTTTGTTCAGTTAAGATAAAATTTAAAAATAAGCCCCTTTCTCTGAAGTATTCATGTTAGTTTTCATTACATTTTCTTGAGAGAGGAAGGATTATTTTATAATACTGTGTTTTGTGAATGACACTGGCAGAACCTGCCCCACGTAAATTGCTTTCATAAACTTTCAAATACTGTATCTTAATTGATTCATGTTTATTATTGATGTTTTAAGCTCATTAGGGAAAGAAACTTTTAAGTGAGCCATAAGCCATGATTTAATTTGTTGAGAGAAGCTGTATAATGTGGTCAGTAGTATAAAGTTCAGATTTTGGGGTCTTGTTCCTACAGTTTTTAAAGAAATTAATCAGATTTGAACCATAGGCCTCTGATTCTATGCCTAGTATTTTCTAAGAGACTGTAATGTGGATAAAAATAACCCCTACCATCATGGCATTTCAAGAGTGGTGAAGAATACAGCTATTACACAAATAATCAAAATAATGTGCTATAAGGGCATGTAACTGGATGACCTAACAAGCTTTGGTCATCTAGTAGAGCATTTGACATATTGTTTGAAAAAATGAAGGAGTCATCTGGAAAGATGACAGCAAGTGGGCTCACCACTTTCATATCCTCACAATTAGATTAGGGCAGAATAAAGCCAGTAATCCTGAAGGAGAAATGGGTGACTATAGTATTTAGCAGGATTAATGGTCTAGAACAAAGGGGTAGGAAAAGTAAACTATGTTTACAGTGATATTGAAGCAATACAACCCACACACCGGAGGGGTGGCTCTGCATAGATCAGTTTTTGGCTCTGGGTCACCCGTTTTGAGTAGGCTCCTTGGACTCCTAGGATGCATAGGATGAGAGAGTACATAGAATTGGTATGAAGGAGAGAGGGTGCACTTTAGGAGAACTAACTGTAGGAGCATGGGTGCAGAGCAAAGATAACTGCCTTGAGCCGGATGTTCTTAATTTAGAAGAGCTGGACCCCAAACTGGTAGGGAGCACCAGATCAGATTACCTGTCTCCTCATAGAGGAGGTTGCTACCTGAAGCCTAAGATTGGGATACTTACTTAGGGAACAAGATTAGCAGCCTAAAGTTCTAACCCTAAAAGATTAACATTCAATATAGAAGGAAGAAAAATGAGCTCCACAGAAAAGCATAAACTGAAAGAAGTTAACAGTAAGTCACACATGAAAGAAATCTTAGACGGGATGTTATAAAGCAACAGAACAACACAGAAGTAACAGACATCTAAATTAGATAACAGAGGAAGGGGAGGAGAGTAACAGTGTGATCCACCAGAATGATTTTTTTTAATTTAGTAAAATTGATTGCATATATATCACTAATATATATGCATAATATATAATATATACATAATGCATAATATGTATATATAATATATATGGTATATAAGATACATAACATACACTGTATGTATTAATATATGTTATATATATATATAACATCATTGTCTACTCTGAGGTTCTCCCACCACCATGTCCCCTGTGAACCATCATCTTAATCTTTTGTGCCCACCCCTACCCTGATTTTACCCCTTCCTCTCTCTTGCTCTATGCTTCAGTACTGCTGACAGTTTTAAATTTTACTTGTTCATTTGTTTGCTTTTTTTTCTATATCCTGCATATAGGTGAGATCATCCAGTATTTCTCTTTTTCTTTCTGGCTTATTTCCACTAACATGATTCCTTCTAGGTTCATTCATGTTATCACAAATGCATATAATTTGTCTTTTTGATTCCAGAGCAATACTCCATTGTATACATATAGCACAAATTTCTGATCCATATGTCTGTTTGGGGGCATTTTGATTATTTCCATATCCTGGCTATTGTAAATAGTGCTGCAGTAAACATCCAAGTACAGGTGTCCTTTTGAATTAGTGTTTTTGTATTCTTTGGGTAGATTCCCAGAAGTGGAATTGCTGAATTGACTGGTAGTTTCATTTTCAGTAGTTTGAGGGTCCTCCATACAGCTTTCCATGGTTGCTGGACCAGTTTGCATTCCCACCAGCAGTGTAAAAGTATTCTTTTCTCTCCATATCCATGCCAGCACTTGTTGTTGTCCATTTTTTGATACCAGCAATTCTTACCACTATGTATTGCTATTTCATTGTGGTTTGTTTTGTATTTTCCTGATAAGTGATGTTGACCATCACTTATTATGCCTATTGGCCATTTGTATTTCCTCTTTGTATCAGTATCTTTTAAGCTCTTCTCTCCATTTTTTGATTGAGATTTTTGCTTCATCAAGTTGTGTGAGTTCCAGAAACAGAAGAGGCAAGGAACAGCAAGAAAGACTTTAAAAACAATGCCTCTAAGGCAAGACTCAAAAAGAGCACGGCAAATTCACAGAGCAATGAACTATGAGAACAAACATGAAAGAGCTATGCATATGGGGAGCTGTGACCAAAAACCTGCCACGGCACAGTGAGGCTGTCAATAAAGAACAGCACACTCCCTTTGCCAGAGGGAGGATGCCTACAGAATGGCAGTGGCCCAACAGCAAAGCTCCTAAAAAGGAGACTAGGAGCTCTACCATCAGCCAATGGCTGTCCCTATCGAGGAGCAGCTCTACCAAAACATAAGACTGGGAGTCACGTCCCCAAAGCCGAAGACCTGAAACATAATGGGATGGAGCAGCAAAATGAGGCAGAAAACAACAGAAAGAACAGCCACCAAGAAACAGGATGCATGGATACAAGCTAAAGGTGCTCAGAATGGGCAAAGAAGATTAAAAAAAAACACAAAAAAGACTAAAGGGCTAAACATGGACAAACAGCAAAAAGGAAAGGAGGCAAAGAGACCAGAGGGGGTGTGGTGGGGGGGGGTAGGTAATCCCATGGGGATCAAAAATTATGCAATCATGTATTGTACAAAATAAAAAAAAAATTGTGAGTTCTTTGTGGATTTTTGATAACAGATTAGTTGGAGTGCAAAATTTTTTTCTCATTCAGTTGGGTGTTTGTTTTGGTTACTGTCTCTTGTGCTGTGCAGGTTTTTAGCTTCATATAGTCCCAGCAGTTTATGTTTTCCTTCATTTTCTTTGCTTGTATAGATGTGGTCTAGAAAATGTTTTTGTGATATAGGTTGTGGAGTGTTATGCCTTTGTTTTCTTCTATATATTTAATGGTGTTAGGTTTTATGTCTAAGTCTTTTATCCATTTTGAATTGGTTTTTGTATATGGTGTGAGGTAGGAGTCAATTAATTCTTTTACATTAATTCTTTTAGGGATTCAATTTTCCCAGCACCATTTATTGAAAAGACTATCATTGTTCCATTGTATGTTTTTTCCCTTTGTCATAGACTAATTGATCATTCATGTGTGGTTTTATTTCTACCAGAATGCATTTGACACTAGTCTGTCCAATGGGTCACACAAATATTCCATCACATGCTTACCTCAGCAGAACCTTTCAAATAAAAATCAATTGAAGTAACACATGGCAACAGGAATGAACTAAACATAAAATAGAAGATCAAAAATAAAACAAAACAAATAAAAACCTCCAATGATCACTATATCATAATAATCACCTTAAACGTAAGTGACCTCATTTCACCAGTCAGCTGTGTGACATAGCTGTATGAATCTGAAAATGAAGTCAAAGTTTCTGTTGTTTACAAGAAAACCCTTCTTACCAACAAAGACAAACATAGATTTACAGGCCAGAAGACAATCCTACAAACAAATGACAATTTAAAAAAATCAGAAACAGCTGTACTTACGTTAGATATAATACCCCTTTAATTAATTTAATGAGAGAGAAGAGTATTATGATTAAGTGCCTAATACAAGAAGAAGAAATAACACATAAATATATATGTGCTCCATAGATATGGAACACTAAGATATATATGCATGCATACCAAGAGCAAAGTAATATTTGATAACACAAAAATCCCAAGGGATTTTAATGTTTACATAATCAGTTGTAATCAGTAGTTTTGTAGCTTATATTGTATTTTTTTTTTAAGAAACCATTTTAGTGATCTGAGTTTAGTAAGTACAGGTTGATTTAAATTAAAATTACTTGAGAGAGAAAACCACCAATAATTGTTTATTGCATACATCTTGTATACATTGCATAAACCATAACTACTCCTCAATTTTTGCCACAAAATTTTTCTTAAATCAATTCCCATAAAACTATGGCTCATATAGTCTCTAGCAAAGACTTAGAGATAATGAATAGAATAGTTCCTATATTATTAAGTGTATGGTAGCATTTTCAGTGAATACATTCAAATACTGTAAATTGAATACTTCGCTTCATCATTTTTCCTCAAAAAGAAATCCAAAATCATTTGTGACAAAACATCCTTCGTAGCATGCACTTCAATAATTTTAAATTTTGTCAGTTTTGAGGTTTACTCACATGAATATAAAATAACCAGATTATTAATTTATTCATGTAGTAGATATGCTGATATGATTGGTAGTAACAATTGTATATACCAAGTTAACTGTACCTGAGCCAAGAATAAAATAAAAGTAATGGAGACTTACTTAAAAAAATAGAAATTCCATTTGTATATGTATCAGTAACCAAGTTATTTTCAGAAATGTATTTCCTTAAGCACTTATCTCATATTATAAAGAAGTTTACTCAAAATGAATCAAATATGTAAATATAAGAGCTAAAATTCTTAATTAAAAGCCTAGGGTTACTATTGACAAACAGAAGAGAGAACGGAGGTATTACTATTCCAGACTTCAAACTGTACTACAAAGCCATAATACTTAAAACAGCATGGTACTGGTACAAAAACAGACAAACAGACCAATGGATCAGAATTGAATATCCAGAAATAAAACCACACATATACAGTCAATTAATCTTTGACAAAAGGGCAAAAAAACATACCCTGGAACAAGGATAGCCTCTTCAGTAAATGGTGCTGGGAAAACTGGATCAAAACTTGTAAAAAAATGGACCAGGATAACACCCTCACACCCTGTACAAAAATTAACTCAAAATGGATAAAGGACCTGGAAGTGAGACTTGCAACCATAAAATACATAGAAGAAAACCTGGGCAAAACCCTTCATGAATTTCACCTCAGAAATTCATTTGAGGAAACAACTATGGCCGGCAAAAAAATGAAGGAAAACATAAACAGCTGGGACTATATCAAACTAAAAAGTTTCTGTACAGCAAAAGAGACAATAAACAAAACAAAAAGAAACCCAACCAACTGGGAGAAAACTTTTGCCCTCCAGACAAGTGACAACGGTCTGATAACAAAGATCCACAAAGAGCTCCTACAGCTCAACAAAAACAAAGCAAAAAAACCCACTCAAAAAATGGGGAGAAGAACTAAAAAGACACTTCACCAAAGAGGAGATACAGATGGCTAATAGACATATGAAAAAATGCTCCACTTCACTAATAATCAGGGAAATGCAAATTAAAACCACATTGAGATACCATCTTACACCAGTAAGAATGGCCCACATAAATAAAACAGACAACAACAAATGTTGGTGCGGATGTGGAGAAAAAGGAACTCTC